>JARCIV010000218.1:0-71841 GCA_029618585.1 Citrus australasica | reverse complement strand
AAACGAGGGCCCGAAGTCCGGGGCCCCAAGTTCGTCCAGCGGAAAAATGCCCAAAAAAGTGTGGGCTATAGCCTTGGGGAGTGGGGCTGGCGAAGTTCGTCTGCCGGACTCGGAATGGGGCGAGACTTTGCGTGCCCCCTCCGTGTGCCAAAAATAGGCCGCGGGGCACCAGCGGCGCCCAAAAAACGAGCGCCCGAAGTCCGGGGCCCCAAGTTCGTCCAGCGGGAAAAATGCCCAAAAAAGGGTGGGCTATAGCCTTGGGGCGTGGGGCTGGCGAAGTTCGTCCGCCGGACTCGGAATGGGGCGAGACTTTGCGTGCCCCCTCCGTGTGCCAAAAATAGACCGCGGGGCACAGTGGCACCCAAAAACGAGCGCCCGAAGTCCGGGGCCCCAAGTTCGTCCAGCGGAAAAATGACCAAAAAAGGGGTGGGCTATAGCCTTTGGGCGTGGGGCTGGCGAAGGTTCGTCCGCCGGACTCGGAAATGGGGCGAGACTTTACGTGCCCCCTCCGTGTGCCAAAAATAGGCCGCGGGGCACAGCGGCGCCCAAAAAAACGAGCGCCCGAAGTCCGGGGCCCCAAGTTCGTCCAGCGGAAAAAATGCCCAAAAAAGGGTGGGCTATAGCCTTGGGGCGTGGGGCTGGCGAAGTTCGTCCGCCGGACTCGGAATGGGGCGAGACTTTGCGTGCCCCCTCCGTGTGCCAAAAATAGGCCGCGGGCACAGCGGCGCCCAAAAACGAGCGCCCGAAGTCTGGGGCCCCAAGTTCGTCCAGCGGAAAAATGCCCAAAAAAGGGTGGGCTATATCCTTTGGGCGTGGGGGCTGGCGAAGTTTCGTCTGCCGGACTCGGAAATGGGGCGAGACTTTGCGTGCCCCCTCCGTCTGCCAAAAATAGGCCACGGGCACAGCGGCGCCCAAAAACGAGCGCCCGAAGTCCGGGGCCCCAAGTTCGTCCAGCGGAAAAATGCCCAAAAAAGGGTGGGCTATAGCCTTTGGGCGTGGGGCCTGGCGAAGTTTGTCCGCCGGACCTCGGAATGGGGCGAGACTTTGCGTGCCCCCTCCGTGTGCCAAAAATAGGCCGCGGGGCACAGCGACGCCCAAAAACGAGCGCACCGAAGTCCGGGGCCCCCAAGTTCGTCCAGCGGAAAAAATGCCCAAAAAAGGGTGGGGCTATAGCCTTTGGGCGTGGGGCTGGCGAAGTTCGTCCGCCGGACTCGGAATGGGGCGAGACTTTGCGTGCCCCCTCCGTGAGCCAAAAATACGCCGCGGGCACAGCCGCGCCCAAAAACGAGCGCCCGATAGTCCGGGGGCACCAAGTTCGTTTCCAGCGGAAAAATGCCCAAAAAAGGGTGGGCTATAGCCTTGGGGCGTGGGGCTGGCGAAGTTCGTCCGCCGGACTCGGGAATGGGGCGAGGACTTTGCGTGCCCCCTCCGTTGTGCCAAAAATAGGCCGCGGGTACAGCGGCGCCAAAAAACGAGTGCCCGAAGTCCGGGGCCCCCAAGTTCGTCCAGCGGAAAAATGCCCAAAAAAGGGTGGGCTGTAGCCTCTTGGGCGTAGGGGCTGGCGAAGTTTCGTCCGCCGGACTCGGAATGGGTCGAGGACTTTGCGTGCCCCCCTCCGGGTGCCAAAAATAGGCCGCGGGGCACAGCGGCGCCCAAAAACGAGCGCCCGAAGCCCGGGGGCCCCCAAGTTCGTCCAGCGGAAAAAATGACCAAAAAAGGCTGGGCTATAGACTTTGGGCGTGGGGCTGGCGAATTTTGTCCGCCGGACTCGGAATGGGGCGAGACTTTGCGTGCCCCCCTCCGTGTGCCAAAAAATAGGCCAGCGGGCACAGCGGCGCCCAAAAACGAGCGCCCGAAGCCCGGGGCCCCAAGTTCGTCCAGCGGAAAAAATCCCCAAAAAAGGCCTGGGCTATAGCCTTTGGGGCGTGGGGCTGGCGAAGATCGTCCGCCGGACCTCGGAATGGGGCGAGACTTTGCGTGCCCCCATCCGTGAGCCAAAAATATGGCGCGGGCACAGCCGCGCCCCAAAAACGAGCGCCCGAAGTCCGGGGCCCCAATTTCGTCCAGCGGAAAAATGCCCAAAAAAGGGTGGGCTGTAGCCTTTGGGCGTGGGGCTGGCGATAGTTCGTTCCGCCGGACTCGGAATGGGGCGAGACTTTGCGTGCCCCCTCCGTGTGCCAAAAATAGGCCGCGGGCACAGCGGCGCCCAAAAACGAGCGCCCGAAGCCCGGGGCCCCAAGTTCGGTCCAACGGAAAAATGCCCAAAAAATGGGTGGGCTATATGCTTTTGGGCGTGGGGCTGGCGAAGTTCGTCTGCCGGACTCGGAATGGGGCGAGACTATTGCGTGCCCCCTCCGTCTGCCAAAAATAGGCCCACGGTCACAGCGGCGCCCAAAAACGAGCGCCCGAAGTCTGGGGCCCCAAGTTCGTCCAGCGGAAAAATGCCCAAAAAAGGGTGGGCTATATGCTTTGGGCGTGGGGCTGGCGAAGTTCGTCTGCCGGACTCGGAATGGGGCGAGACTTTGCGTGCCCCCTCCGTCTGCCAAAAATAGGCCACGGTCACAGCGGCGCCCAAAAACGAGCGCCCGAAAGTCCGGGGCCCCAAGTTCGTCCAGCGGAAAAATGCCCAAAAAAGGGTGGGCTATAGCCTTTGGGCGTGGGGCTGGCGAAGTTTGTCCGCCGGACTCGGAATGGGGCGAGACTTTGCGTGCCCCCTCCGTGTGCCAAAAATAGGCCGCCGGGCACAGCGTCGGCCAAAAATGAGCGCCCGAAAGCCCGGGGCCCCAAGTTCGTCCAGCGGAAAAATGCCCAAAAAAGGGTGGGGCTATAGCCTTTGGGCGTGGGGCTGGCGAAGTTCGTTCGCCGGACTCGGAATGGGGCGAGAGTTTGCGTGCCCCCTCCGTGAGCCAAAAATATGCCGCGGGCACAGCCGCGCCCAAAAAACGAGCGCCCGAAGTCCGGGGCACCAAGTTCGTCCAGCGGAAAAAATGCCCAAAAAAGGGTGGGCTATAGCCTTGGGGCGTGGGGCTGGCGAAGTTCGTCCGCCGGACTCGGAATGGGGCGAGACTTTGCGTGCCCCCTCCGTGTTGCCAAAAATAGGCCGCGGGCACAGCGGCGCCCAAAAACGAGCGCCCGAAGTCCAGGGCCCCAAGTTCGTCCAGCGGAAAAATGCCCAAAAAAGGGTGGGCTGTAGCCTTTGGGCGTGGGGCTGGCGAAGTTCGTCCGCCGGACTCGGAATGGAGCGAGACTTTGCGTGCCCCCTCCGTGTGCAAAAATAGGCCGCGGGCACAGCGGCGCCCAAGAACGAGCGCCCGAAGCCCGGGGCCCCAAGTTCGTCCAGCGGAAAAATGCCCAAAAAAGGGTGGGCTATAGCCTTTGGGCGTGGGGCTGGCGAAGTTCGTCCGCCGGACTCGGAATGGGGCGAGACTTTGCGTGCCCCCTCCGTGTGCCAAAAATAGGCCGCGGGCACAGCCGCGGCCAAAAACGAGCGACCGATGCCCGGGTCCCCAAGTTCGTCCAGTGGAAAAATGCCCAAAAAAGGGTGGGCTATAGCCTTGGGGCGTGGGGCTGGCGAAGTTCGTCCGCCGGACTCGGAATGGGGCGAGACTTTGCGTGCCCCCTCCGTGTGCCAAAAATAGGCCGCGGACACAGCGGCGCCCAAAAACGAGCGCCCGAAGTCTGGGGCCCCAAGTTCGTCCAGCGGAAAAATGCCCAAAAAAGGGTGAGCTATAGCCTTTGGGCGTGGGGCTGGCGAAGTTCGTCCGCCGGACTCGGAATGGGGCGAGACTTTGCGTGCCCCCTCCGTGTGCCAAAAATAGACCGCGGGCACAGCGGCGCCCAAAAACGAGCGCCCGAAGCCCGGGGGCCCCAAGTTCGTCCAGCGGAAAAAATGCCCAAAAAAGGGTGGGCTATAGCCTTTGGGCGTGGGGCTGGCGAAGTTCGTCCGCCGGACTCGGAATGGGGCGAGACTTTGCGTGCCCCCCATCCGGGTGCCAAAAATAGGCCGCGGGCACAGCCGCGCCCAAAAACGAGCGCCCGAAGCCCGGGGCCCCAAGTTCGTCCAGCGGAAAAATGCCCAAAAAAGGGTGGGCTATAGCCTTGGGGCGTGGGGCTGGCGAAGTTCGTCCGCCGGACTCGGAATGGGGCGAGACTTTGCGTGCCCCCTCCGTGTGCCAAAAATAGGCCGCGGACACAGCGGCGCCCAAAAACGAGCGCCCGAAGTCTGGGGCCCCAAGTTCGTCCAGCGGAAAAATGCCCAAAAAAGGGTGAGCTATAGCCTTTGGGCGTGGGGCTGGCGAAGTTCGTCCGCCGGACTCGGAATGGGGCGAGACTTTGCGTGCCCCCTCCGTGTGCCAAAAATAGACCGCGGGCACAGCGGTGCCCAAAAACGAGCGCCCGAAGCCCGGGGCCCCAAGTTCGTCCTGCGGAAAAATGCCCAAAAAAGGGTGGGCTATAGCCTTTGGGCGTGGGGCTGGCGAAGTTCGTCCGCCGGACTCGGAATGGGGCGAGACTTTGCGTGCCCCCTCCGTGTGCCAAAAATAGGCCGCGGACACAGCGGCGCCCAAAAACGAGCGCCCGAAGTCTGGGGCCCCAAGTTCGTCCAGCGGAAAAATGCCCAAAAAAGGGTGAGCTATAGCCTTTGGGCGTGGGGCTGGCGAAGTTCGTCCGCCGGACTCGGAATGGGGCGAGACTTTGCGTGCCCCCTCCGTGTGCCAAAAATAGACCGCGGGCACAGCGGCGCCCAAAAACGAGCGCCCGAAGCCCGGGGCCCCAAGTTCGTCCAGCGGAAAAATGCCCAAAAAAGGGTGGGCTATAGCCTTTGGGCGTGGGGCTGGCGAAGTTCGTCCGCCGGACTCGGAATGGGGCGAGACTTTGCGTGCCCCCTCCGTGTGCCAAAAATAGACCGCGGGCACAGCGGCGCCCAAAAACGAGCGCCCGAAGCCCGGGGCCCCAAGTTCGTCCAGCGGAAAAATGCCCAAAAAAGGGTGGGCTATAGCCTTTGGGCGTGGGGCTGGCGAAGTTCGTCCGCCGGACTCGGAATGGGGCGAGACTTTGCGTGCCCCCTCCGGGTGCCAAAAATAGGCCGCGGGCACAGCCGCGCCCAAAAACGAGCGCCCGAAGCCCGGGGCCCCAAGTTCGTCCAGCGGAAAAATGCCCAAAAAAGGGTGGGCTATAGCCTTGGGGCGTGGGGCTGGCGAAGTTCGTCCGCCGGACTCGGAATGGGGCGAGACTTTGCGTGCCCCCTCCGTGTGCCAAAAATAGGCCGCGGACACAGCGGCGCCCAAAAACGAGCGCCCGAAGTCTGGGGCCCCAAGTTCGTCCAGCGGAAAAATGCCCAAAAAAGGGTGAGCTATAGCCTTTGGGCGTGGGGCTGGCGAAGTTCGTCCGCCGGACTCGGAATGGGGCGAGACTTTGCGTGCCCCCTCCGTGTGCCAAAAATAGACCGCGGGCACAGCGGCGCCCAAAAACGAGCGCCCGAAGCCCGGGGCCCCAAGTTCGTCCTGCGGAAAAATGCCCAAAAAAGGGTGGGCTATAGCCTTTGGGCGTGGGGCTGGCGAAGTTCGTCCGCCGGACTCGGAATGGGGCGAGACTTTGCGTGCCCCCTCCGTGTGCCAAAAATAGGCCGCGGACACAGCGGCGCCCAAAAACGAGCGCCCGAAGTCGGGGGCCCCAAGTTCGTCCAGCGGAAAAATGCCCAAAAAAGGGTGAGCTATAGCCTTTGGGCGTGGGGCTGGCGAAGTTCGTCCGCCGGACTCGGAATGGGGCGAGACTTTGCGTGCCCCCTCCGTGTGCCAAAAATAGACCGCGGGCACAGCGGCGCCCAAAAACGAGCGCCCGAAGCCCGGGGCCCCAAGTTCGTCCAGCGGAAAAATGCCCAAAAAAGGGTGGGCTATAGCCTTTGGGCGTGGGGCTGGCGAAGTTCGTCCGCCGGACTCGGAATGGGGCGAGACTTTGCGTGCCCCCTCCGGGTGCCAAAAATAGGCCGCGGGCACAGCCGCGCCCAAAAACGAGCGCCCGAAGTCCGGGGCCCCAAGTTCGTCCAGCGGAAAAATGCCCAAAAAAGGGTGGGCTATAGCCTTGGGGCGTGGGGCTGGCGAAGTTCGTCTGCCGGACTCGGAATGGGGCGAGACTTTACGTGCCCCCTCCGTGTGCCAAAAATAGGCCGCGGGCACAGCGGCGCCCAAAAACGAGCGCCCGAAGTCCGGGGCCCGAAGTTCGACCAGCGGAAAAATGCCCAAAAAAGGGTGGGCTATAGCCTTTGGGAGTGGGGCTGGCGAAGTTCGTCCGCCGGACTCGGAATGGGGCGAGACTTTGCGTGCCCCCTCCGTGTACCAAAAATAGGCCGCGGGCACAGCCGCGCCCAAAAACGAGCGCCCGAAGCCCGGGGCCCCAAGTTCGTCCAGCGGAAAAATGCCCAAAAAAGGGTGGGCTATAGCCTTGGGGCGTGGGGCTGGCGAAGTTCGTCCGCCGGACTCGGAATGGGGCGAGACTTTGCGTGCCCCCTCCGTGTGCCAAAAATAGGCCGCGGGCACAGCGGCGCCCAAAAACGAGCGCCCGAAGTCTGGGGCCCCAAGTTCGTCCAGCGGAAAAATGCCCAAAAAAGGGTGGGCTATAGCCTTTGGGCGTGGGGCTGGCGAAGTTCGTCCGCCGGACTCGGAATGGGGCGAGACTTTGCGTACCCCCTCCGTGTGCCAAAAATAGGCCGCGGGCACAGCGGCGCCCAAAAACGAGCGCCCGAAGTCCGGGGCCCCAAGTTCGTCCAGCGGAAAAATGCCCAAAAAAGGGTGGGCTATAGCCTTTGGGCGTGGGGCTGGCGAAGTTCGTCCGCCGGACTCGGAATGGGGTGAGACTTTGCGTGCCCCCTCCGTGTGCCAAAAATAGGCCGCGGGCACAGCCGCGCCCAAAAACGAGCGCCCGAAGTCCGGGGCCCCAAGTTCGTCCAGCGAAAAAATGCCCAAAAAAGGGTGGGCTATAGCCTTGGGGCGTGGGGCTGGCGAAGTTCGTCCGCCGGACTCGGAATGGGGCGAGACTTTGCGTGCCCCCTACGTTTGCCAAAAATAGGCCGCGGGCACAGCGGCGCCCAAAAACGAGCGCCCGAAGTCGGGGGCCCCAAGTTCGTCCAGCGGAAAAATGCCTAAAAAAGGGTGGGCTATAGCCTTTGGGCGTGGGGCTGGCGAAGTTCGTCCGCCGGACTCGGAATCGGGCGAGACTTTGCGTGCCCCCTCCGGGTGCCAAAAATAGGCCGCGGGCACAGCCGCGCCCAAAAACGAGCGCCCGAAGTCCGGGGCCCCAAGTTCGTCCAGCGGAAAAATGCCCAAAAAAGGGTGGGCTATAGCCTTGGGGCGTGGGGCTGGCGAAGTTCGTCTGCCGGACTCGGAATGGGGCGAGACTTTACGTGCCCCCTCCGTGTGCCAAAAATAGGCCGCGGGCACAGCGGCGCCCAAAAACGAGCGCCCGAAGTCCGGGGCCCGAAGTTCGACCAGCGGAAAAATGCCCAAAAAAGGGTGGGCTATAGCCTTTGGGAGTGGGGCTGGCGAAGTTCGTCCGCCGGACTCGGAATGGGGCGAGACTTTGCGTGCCCCCTCCGTGTACCAAAAATAGGCCGCGGGCACAGCCGCGCCCAAAAACGAGCGCCCGAAGCCCGGGGCCCCAAGTTCGTCCAGCGGAAAAATGCCCAAAAAAGGGTGGGCTATAGCCTTGGGGCGTGGGGCTGGCGAAGTTCGTCCGCCGGACTCGGAATGGGGCGAGACTTTGCGTGCCCCCTCCGTGTGCCAAAAATAGGCCGCGGGCACAGCGGCGCCCAAAAACGAGCGCCCGAAGTCTGGGGCCCCAAGTTCGTCCAGCGGAAAAATGCCCAAAAAAGGGTGGGCTATAGCCTTTGGGCGTGGGGCTGGCGAAGTTCGTCCGCCGGACTCGGAATGGGGCGAGACTTTGCGTACCCCCTCCGTGTGCCAAAAATAGGCCGCGGGCACAGCGGCGCCCAAAAACGAGCGCCCGAAGTCCGGGGCCCCAAGTTCGTCCAGCGGAAAAATGCCCAAAAAAGGGTGGGCTATAGCCTTTGGGCGTGGGGCTGGCGAAGTTCGTCCGCCGGACTCGGAATGGGGTGAGACTTTGCGTGCCCCCTCCGTGTGCCAAAAATAGGCCGCGGGCACAGCCGCGCCCAAAAACGAGCGCCCGAAGTCCGGGGCCCCAAGTTCGTCCAGCGAAAAAATGCCCAAAAAAGGGTGGGCTATAGCCTTGGGGCGTGGGGCTGGCGAAGTTCGTCCGCCGGACTCGGAATGGGGCGAGACTTTGCGTGCCCCCTACGTTTGCCAAAAATAGGCCGCGGGCACAGCGGCGCCCAAAAACGAGCGCCCGAAGTCGGGGGCCCCAAGTTCGTCCAGCGGAAAAATGCCTAAAAAAGGGTGGGCTATAGCCTTTGGGCGTGGGGCTGGCGAAGTTCGTCCGCCGGACTCGGAATGGGGCGAGACCTTGCGTGCCCCCTCCGTGCGCCAAAAATAGGCCGCGGGCACAGCGGCGCCCAAAAACGAGCGCCCGAAGTCCGGGGCCCCAAGTTCGTCCAGCGGAAAAATGCCCAAAAAAGGGTGGGCTATAGCCTTTGGGCGTGGGGCTGGCGAAGTTCGTCCGCCGGACTCGGAATGGGGCGAGACTTTGCGTGCCCCCTCCGTGTGCCAAAAATAGACCGCGGGCACAGCGGCGCCCAAAAACGAGCGCCCGAAGCCCGGGGCCCCAAGTTCGTCCAGCGGAAAAATGCCCAAAAAAGGGTGGGCTATAGCCTTTGGGCGTGGGGCTGGCGAAGTTCGTCCGCCGGACTCGGAATGGGGCGAGACTTTGCGTGCCCCCTCCGGGTGCCAAAAATAGGCCGCGGGCACAGCCGCGCCCAAAAACGAGCGCCCGAAGTCCGGGGCCCCAAGTTCGTCCAGCGGAAAAATGCCCAAAAAAGGGTGGGCTATAGCCTTGGGGCGTGGGGCTGGCGAAGTTCGTCCGCCGGACTCGGAATGGGGCGAGACTTTACGTGCCCCCTCCGTGTGCCAAAAATAGGCCGCGGGCACAGCGGCGCCCAAAAACGAGCGCCCGAAGTCCGGGGCCCGAAGTTCGACCAGCGGAAAAATGCCCAAAAAAGGGTGGGCTATAGCCTTTGGGAGTGGGGCTGGCGAAGTTCGTCCGCCGGACTCGGAATGGGGCGAGACTTTGCGTGCCCCCTCCGTGTACCAAAAATAGGCCGCGGGCACAGCCGCGCCCAAAAACGAGCGCCCGAAGCCCGGGGCCCCAAGTTCGTCCAGCGGAAAAATGCCCAAAAAAGGGTGGGCTATAGCCTTGGGGCGTGGGGCTGGCGAAGTTCGTCCGCCGGACTCGGAATGGGGCGAGACTTTGCGTGCCCCCTCCGTGTGCCAAAAATAGGCCGCGGGCACAGCGGCGCCCAAAAACGAGCGCCCGAAGTCTGGGGCCCCAAGTTCGTCCAGCGGAAAAATGCCCAAAAAAGGGTGGGCTATAGCCTTTGGGCGTGGGGCTGGCGAAGTTCGTCCGCCGGACTCGGAATGGGGCGAGACTTTGCGTACCCCCTCCGTGTGCCAAAAATAGGCCGCGGGCACAGCGGCGCCCAAAAACGAGCGCCCGAAGTCCGGGGCCCCAAGTTCGTCCAGCGGAAAAATGCCCAAAAAAGGGTGGGCTATAGCCTTTGGGCGTGGGGCTGGCGAAGTTCGTCCGCCGGACTCGGAATGGGGTGAGACTTTGCGTGCCCCCTCCGTGTGCCAAAAATAGGCCGCGGGCACAGCCGCGCCCAAAAACGAGCGTCCGAAGTCCGGGGCCCCAAGTTCGTCCAGCGAAAAAATGCCCAAAAAAGGGTGGGCTATAGCCTTGGGGCGTGGGGCTGGCGAAGTTCGTCCGCCGGACTCGGAATGGGGCGAGACTTTGCGTGCCCCCTACGTTTGCCAAAAATAGGCCGCGGGCACAGCGGCGCCCAAAAACGAGCGCCCGAAGTCGGGGGCCCCAAGTTCGTCCAGCGGAAAAATGCCTAAAAAAGGGTGGGCTATAGCCTTTGGGCGTGGGGCTGGCGAAGTTCGTCCGCCGGACTCGGAATGGGGCGAGACCTTGCGTGCCCCCTCCGTGCGCCAAAAATAGGCCGCGGGCACAGCGGCGCCCAAAAACGAGCGCCCGAAGTCCGGGGCCCCAAGTTCGTCCAGCGGAAAAATGCCCAAAAAAGGGTGGGCTATAGCCTTTGGGCGTGGGGCTGGCGAAGTTCGTCCGCCGGACTCGGAATGGGGCGAGACTTTGCGTGCCCCCTCCGTGTGCCAAAAATAGGCTGCGGGCACAGCGGCGCCAAAAACGAGCGCCCGAAGTCCGGGGCCCCAAGTTTGTCCAGCGGAAAAATGCCCAAAAAAGGGTGGGCTATAGCCTTTCGGCGTGGGGCCGGCGAAGTTCGTCCGCCGGACTCGGAATGGGGCGAGACTTTGCGTGCCCCCTCCGTGTGCCAAAAATAGACCGCGGGCACAGCCGCGCCCAAAAACGAGCGCCCCAAGTCCGGGGCCCCAAGTTCGTCCCGCGGAAAAATGCCCCAAAAAGTGTGGGCTATAGCCTTGGGGCGTGGGGCTGGCGAAGTTCGTCCGCCGGACTCGGAATGGGGCGAGACCTTGCGTGCCCCCTCCGTGCGCCAAAAATAGGCCGCGGGCACAGCGGCGCCCAAAAACGAGCGCCCGAAGTCCGGGGCCCCAAGTTCGTCCAGCGGAAAAATGCCCAAAAAAGGGTGGGCTATAGCCTTTGGGCGTGGGGCTGGCGAAGTTCGTCCGCCGGACTCGGAATGGGGCGAGACTTTGCGTGCCCCCTCCGGGTGCCAAAAATAGGCCGCGGGCACAGCCGCGCCCAAAAACGAGCGCCCGAAGTCCGGGGCCCCAAGTTCGTCCAGGGGAAAAATGCCCAAAAAAGAATGGGCTATAGCCTTGGGGCGTGGGGCTGGCGAAGTTCGTCCGCCGGACTCGGAATGGGGCGAGTCTTTGCGTGCCCCCTCCGTGTGCCAAAAATAGGCCGCGGGCACAGCGGCGCCCAAAAACGAGCGCCCGAAGTCCGGGGCCCCAAGTTCGTCCAGCGGAAAAATGCCCAAAAAAGGGTGGGCTATAGCCTTTGGGCGTGGGGCTGGCGAAGTTCGTCCGCCGGACTCGGAATGGGGCGAGACTTTGCGTGCCCCCTCCGTGTGCCAAAAATAGGCCGCGGGCACAGCGGCGCCAAAAACGAGCGCCCGAAGTCCGGGGCCCCAAGTTCGTCCAGCGGAAAAATGCCCAAAAAAGGGTGGGCTATAGCCTTTCGGCGTGGGGCCGGCGAAGTTCGTCCGCCGGACTCGGAATGGGGCGAGACTTTGCGTGCCCCCTCCGTGTGCCAAAAATAGACCGCGGGCACAGCCGCGCCCAAAAACGAGCGCCCCAAGTCCGGGGCCCCAAGTTCGTCCCGCGGAAAAATGCCCCAAAAAGAGTGGGCTATAGCCTTGGGGCGTGCGGCTGGCGAAGTTCGTCCGCCGGACTCGGAATGGGGCGAGACCTTGCGTGCCCCCTCCGTGCGCCAAAAATAGGCCGCGGGCACAGCGGCGCCCAAAAACGAGCTCCCGAAGTCCGGGGCCCCAAGTTCGTCCAGCGGAAAAATGCCCAAAAAAGGGTGGGCTATAGCCTTTGGGCGTGGGGCTGGCGAAGTTCGTCCGCCGGACTCGGAATGGGGCGAGACTTTGCGTGCCCCCTCCGGGTGCCAAAAATAGGCCGCGGGCACAGCGGCGCCCAAAAACGAGCGCCCGAAGTCCGGGGCCCGAAGTTCGACCAGCGGAAAAATGCCCAAAAAAGGGTGGGCTATAGCCTTTGGGAGTGGGGCTGGCGAAGTTCGTCCGCCGGACTCGGAATGGGGCGAGACTTTGCGTGCCCCCTCCGTGTACCAAAAATAGGCCGCGGGCACAGCCGCGCCCAAAAACGAGCGCCCGAAGTCCGGGGCCCCAAGTTCGTCCAGCGGAAAAATGCCCAAAAAAGGGTGGGCTATAGCCTTTGGGCGTGGGGCTGGCGAAGTTCGTCCGCCGGACTCGGAATGGGGGGAGACTTTGCGTGCCCCCTCCGTGTGCCAAAAATAGGCCGCGGGCACAGCGGCGCCAAAAACGAGCGCCCGAAGTCCGGGGCCCCAAGTTCGTCCAGCGGAAAAATGCCCAAAAAAGGGTGGGCTATAGCCTTTCGGCGTGGGGCCGGCGAAGTTCGTCCGCCGGACTCGGAATGGGGCGAGACTTTGCGTGCCCCCTCCGTGTGCCAAAAATAGACCGCGGGCACAGCCGCGCCCAAAAACGAGCGCCCCAAGTCCGGGGCCCCAAGTTCGTCCCGCGGAAAAATGCCCCAAAAAGTGTGGGCTATAGCCTTGGGGCGTGGGGCTGGCGAAGTTCGTCCGCCGGACTCGGAATGGGGCGAGACCTTGCGTGCCCCCTCCGTGTGCCAAAAATAGGCCGCGGGCACAGCGGCGCCCAAAAACGAGCGCCCGAAGTCCGGGGCCCGAAGTTCGTCCAGCGGAAAAATGCCCAAAAAAGGGTGGGCTATAGCCTTTGGGCGTGGGGCTGGCGAAGTTCGTCCGCCGGACTCGGAATGGGGCGAGACTTTGCGTGCCCCCTCCGGGTGCCAAAAATAGGCCGCGGGCACAGCCGCGCCCAAAAACGAGCGCCCGAAGTCCGGGGCCCCAAGTTCGTCCAGCGGAAAAATGCCCAAAAAAGGGTGGGCTATAGCCTTGGGGCGTGGGGCTGGCGAAGTTCGTCCGCCGGACTCGGAATGGGGCGAGACTTTGCGTGCCCCCTCCGTGTGCCAAAAATAGGCCGAGGGCACAGCGGCGCCCAAAAACGAGCGCCCGAAGTCCGGGGCCCGAAGTTCGACCAGCGGAAAAATGCCCAAAAAAGGGTGGGCTATAGCCTTTGGGAGTGGGGCTGGCGAAGTTCGTCCGCCGGACTCGGAATGGGGCGAGACTTTGCGTGCCCCCTCCGTGTACCAAAAATAGGCCGCGGGGACAGCCGCGCCCAAAAACGAGCGCCCGAAGTCCGGGGCCCCAAGTTCGTCCAGCGGAAAAATGCCCAAAAAAGGGTGGGCTATAGCCTTGGGGCGTGGGGCTGGCGAAGTTCGTCCGCCGGACTCGGAATGGGGCGAGACTTTGCGTGCCCCCTCCGTGTGCCAAAATTAGGCCGCGGGCACAGCGGCGCCCAAAAACGAGCGCCCGAAGTCCGGGGCCCCAAGTTCGTCCAGCGGAAAAATGCCCCAAAAAGTGTGGGCTATAGCCTTGGGGCGTGGGGCTGGCGAAGTTCATCCGCCGGACTCGGAATGGGGCGAGACCTTGCGTGCCCCCTCCGTGTGCCAAAAATAGGCCGCGGGCACAGCGGCGCCCAAAAACGAGCGCCCGAAGTCCGGGGCCCGAAGTTCGTCCAGCGGAAAAATGCCCAAAAAAGGGTGGGCTATAGCCTTGGGGCGTGGGGCTGGCGAAGTTCGTCCGCCGGACTCGGAATGGGGCGAGACTTTGCGTGCCCCCTCCGTGTGCCAAAAATAGGCCGCGGGCACAGCCGCGCCCAAAAACGAGCGCCCGAAGTCCGGGTCCCCAAGTTCGTCCAGCGGAAAAATGCCCAAAAAAGGGTAGGCTATAGCCTTGGGGCGTGGGGCTGGCGAAGTTCGTCCGCCGGACTCGGAATGGGGCGAGACTTTGCGTGCCCCCTACGTTTGCCAAAAATAGGCCGCGGGCACAGCGGCGCCCAAAAACGAGCGCCCGAAGTCGGGGGCCCGAAGTTGGTCCAGCGGAAAAATGCCCAAAAAAGGGTGGGCTATAGCCTTTGGGCGTGGGGCTGGCGAAGTTCGTCCGCCGGACTCGGAATGGGGCGAGACTTTGCGTACCCCCTCCGTGTGCCAAAAATAGGCCGCGGGCACAGCGGCGTCCAAAAACGAGAGCCCGAAGTCCGGGGCCCGAAGTTGGTCCAGCGGAAAAATGCCCAAAAAAGGGTGGGCTATAGCCTTTGGGCGTGGGGCTGGCGAAGTTCGTCCGCCGGACTCGGAATGGGGCGAGACTTTGCGTACCCCCTCCGTGTGCCAAAAATAGGCCGCGGGCACAGTGGCGCCCAAAAACGAGCGCCCGAAGTCCGGGGCCCCAAGTTCGTCCAGCGGAAAAATGCCCAAAAAAGGGTGGGCTATAGCCTTTGGGCGTGGGGCTGGCGAAGTTCGTCCGCCGGACTCGGAATGGGGCGAGACTTTGCGTGCCCCCTCCGTGTGCCAAAAATAGGCCGCGGGCACAACGGCGCCAAAAACGAGCGCCCGAAGTCCGGGGCCCCAAGTTCGTCCAGCGGAAAAATGCCCAAAAAAGGGTGGGCTATAGCCTTTCGGCGTGGGGCCGGCGAAGTTCATCCGCCGGACTCGGAATGGGGCGAGACTTTGCGTGCCCCCTCCGTGTGCCAAAAATAGACCGCGGGCACAGCCGCGCCCAAAAACGAGCGCCCCAAGTCCGGGGCCCCAAGTTCGTCCCGCGGAAAAATGCCCCAAAAAGTGTGGGCTATAGCCTTGGGGCGTGGGGCTGGCGAAGTTCGTCCGCCGGACTCGGAATGGGGCGAGACCTTGCGTGCCCCCTCCGTGTGCCAAAAATAGGCCGCGGGCACAGCGGCGCCCAAAAACGAGCGCCCGAAGCCCGGGGCCCGAAGTTCGTCCAGCGGAAAAATGCCAAAAAAGGGTGGGCTATAGCCTTTGGGCGTGGGGCTGGCGAAGTTCGTCCGCCGGACTCGGAATGGGGCGAGACTTTGCGTGCCCCCTCCGGGTGCCAAAAATAGGCCGCGGGCACAGCCGCGCCCAAAAACGAGCGCCCGAAGTCCGGGGCCCCAAGTTCGTCCAGCGGAAAAATGCCCAAAAAAGGGTGGGCTATAGCCTTGGGGCGTGGGGCTGGCGAAGTTCGTCCGCCGGACTCGGAATGGGGCGAGACTTTGCGTGCCCCCTCCGTGTGCCAAAAATAGGCCGCGGGCACAGCGGCGCCCAAAAACGAGCGCCCGAAGTCCGGGGCCCGAAGTTCGTCCAGCGGAAAAATGCCCAAAAAAGGGTGGGCTATAGCCTTTGGGCGTGGGGCTGGCGAAGTTCGTCCGCCGGACTCGGAATGGGGCGAGACTTTGCGTGCCCCCTCCGTGTACCAAAAATAGGCCGCGGGCACAGCCGCGCCCAAAAACGAGCGCCCGAAGCCCGGGGCCCCAAGTTCGTCCAGCGGAAAAATGCCCAAAAAAGGGTGGGCTATAGCCTTGGGGCGTGGGGCTGGCGAAGTTCGTCCGCCGGACTCGGAATGGGGCGAGACTTTGCGTGCCCCCTCCGTGTGCCAAAAATAGGCCGCGGGCACAGCGGCGCCCAAAAACGAGCGCCCGAAGTTTGGGGCCCCAAGTTCGTCCAGCGGAAAAATGCCCAAAAAAGGGTGGGCTATAGCCTTTGGGCGTGGGGCTAACGAAGTTCGTCCGCCGGACTCGGAATGGGGCGAGACTTTGCGTACCCCCTCCGTGTGCCAAAAATAGGCCGCGGGCACAGCGGCGCCCAAAAACGAGCGCCCGAAGTCCGGGGCCCCAAGTTCGTCCAGCGGAAAAATGCCCAAAAAAGGGTGGGCTGTAGCCTTTGGGCGTGGGGCTGGCGAAGTTCGTCCGCCGGACTGGGAATGGGGCGAGACTTTGCGTTTCCCCTCCGTGTGCCAAAAATAGGACGCGGGCACAGCGGCGCCCAAAAACGAGCGCCCGAAGTCCGGGGCCCCAAGTTCGTCCAGCGGAAAAATGCCCAAAAAAGGGTGGGCTATAGCCTTTGGGCGTGGGGCTGGCGAACTTCGTCCGCCGGACTCGGAATGGGGCGAGACTTTGCGTGCCCCCTCCGTGTGCCAAAAATAGGCCGCGGGCACAGCCGCGCCAAAAAACGAGCGCCCGAAGTCCGGGGCCCCAAGTTCGTCCAGCGGAAAAATGCCCAAAAAAGGGTGGGCTATAGCCTTGGGGCGTGGGGCTGGCGAAGTTCGTCCGCCGGACTCGGAATGGGGCGAGACTTTGCGTGCCCCCTACGTTTGCCAAAAATAGGCCGCGGGCACAGCGGCGCCCAAAAACGAGCGCCCGAAGTCGGGGGCCCCAAGTTCGTCCAGCGGAAAAATGCCTAAAAAAGGGTGGGCTATAGCCTTTGGGCGTGGGGCTGGCGAAGTTCGTCCGCCGGACTCGGAATGGGGCGAGACCTTGCGTACCCCCTCCGTGCGCCAAAAATAGGCCGCGGGCACAGCCGCGCCCAAAAACGAGCGCCCGAAGTCCGGGGCCCCAAGTTCGTCCAGGGGAAAAATGCCCAAAAAAGGGTGGGCTATAGCCTTGGGGCGTGGGGCTGCCGAAGTTCGTCCGCCGGACTCGGAATGGGGCGAGACATTACGTGCCCCCTCCGTGTGCCAAAAATAGGCCGCGGGCAGAGCGGCGCCCAAAAACGAGCGCCCGAAGTCCGGGGCCCCAAGTTCGTCCAGCGGAAAAATGCCCAAAAAAGGGTGGGCTATAGCCTTTGGGCGTGGGGCTGGCGAAGTTCGTCCGCCGGACTCGGAATGGGGCGAGACATTGCGTGCCCCCTCCGTGTGCCAAAAATAGGCCGCGGGCACAGCGGCGCCCAAAAACGAGCACCCGAAGTCCGGGGCCCCAAGTTCGTCCAGCGGAAAAATGCCCAAAAAAGGGTGGGCTATAGCCTTTGGGCGTGGGCTGGCGATGTTCGTCCGCCCGACTCGGAATGGGGCGAGACTTTGCGTGCCCTCTCCGTGTGCCAAAAACAGGCCGCGGGCACAGCGGCGCCCAAAAACGAGCGCCCGAAGTCCGGGGCCCCAAGTTCGTCCAGCGGAAAAATGCCCAAAAAAGGGTGGGCTATAGCCTTGGGGCGTGGGGCTGGCGAAGTTCGTCCGCCGGACTCGGAATGGGGCGAGACTTTGCGTGCCCCCTCCGTGTGCCAAAAATAGGCCGCGGGCACAGCGGCGCCCAAAAACGAGCGCCCGAAGTCCGGGGCCCCAAGTTCGTCCAGCGGAAAAATGCCCAAAAAAGAGTGGGCTATAGCCTTTGGGCGTGGGGCTGGCGAAGTTCGTCCGCCGGACTCGGAATGGGGCGAGACTTTGCATGCCCCCTCCGTGTGACAAAAATAGGCTGCGGGCACAGCGGCGCCCAAAAACGAGCGCCCGAAGTCCTGGGCCCCAAGTTCGTCCTGCGGAAAAATGCCCAAAAAAGGGTGGGCTATAGCCTTTGGGCGTGGGGCTGGCGAAGTTCGTCCGCCGGACTCGGAATGGGGCGAGACATTGCGTGCCCCCTCCGTGTGCCAAAAATAGGCCGCGGCCACAGCCGCGCCCAAAAACGAGAGCCCGAAGCCCGGGGCCCCAAGTTCGTCCAGCGGAAAAATGCCCAAAAAAGGGTGGGCTATAGCCTTGGGGCGTGGGGCTGGCGAAGTTCATCCGCCGGACTCGGAATGGGGCGAGACTTTGCGTGCCCCCTCCGTGTGCCAAAAATAGGCCACGGGCACAGCGGCGTCCAAAAACGAGCGCCCGAAGTCCGGGGCCCCAAGTTCGTCCAGCGGAAAAATGCCCAAAAAAGGGTGGGCTATAGCCTTTGGGCGTGGGGCTGGCGAAGTTCGTCCGCCGGACTCGGAATGGGGCGAGACTTTGCGTGCCCCCTCCGTGTGCCAAAAATAGGCCGCGGGCACAGCGGCGCCCAAAAACGAGGGCCCGAAGTCCGGGGCCCCAAGTTCGTCCAGCGGAAAAATGCCCAAAAAAGGGTGGGCTATAGCCTTTGGGCGTGGGGCTGGCGAAGTTCGTCCGCCGGACTCGGAATGGGGCGAGACTTTGCGTGCCCCCTCCGTGTGCCAAAAATAGGCCGCGGGCACAGCGGCGCCCAAAAACGAGGGCCCGAAGTCCGGGGCCCCAAGTTCGTCCTGCGGAAAAATGCCCAAAAAAGGGTGGGCTATAGCCGTTGGACGTGGGGCTGGCGAAGTTCGTCCGCCGTACTCGGAATGGGGCGACACTTCGCGTGCCCCCTCCGTGTGCCAAAATTAGGCCGCGGGCACAGCGGCGCCCAAAAACGAGCACCCGAAGTCCGGGGCCCCAAGTTCGTCCAGCGGAAAAATGCCCAAAAAAGGGTGGGCTATAGCCTTTGGGCGTGGGCTGGCGATGTTCGTCCGCCCGACTCGGAATGGGGCGAGACTTTGCGTGCCCTCTCCGTGTGCCAAAAACAGGCCGCGGGCACAGCGGCGCCCAAAAACGAGCGCCCGAAGTCCGGGGCCCCAAGTTCGTCCAGCGGAAAAATGCCCAAAAAAGGGTGGGCTATAGCCTTGGGGCGTGGGGCTGGCGAAGTTCGTCCGCCGGACTCGGAATGGGGCGAGACTTTGCGTGCCCCCTCCGTGTGCCAAAAATAGGCCGCGGGCACAGCGGCGCCCAAAAACGAGCGCCCGAAGTCCGGGGCCCCAAGTTCGTCCAGCGGAAAAATGCCCAAAAAAGAGTGGGCTATAGCCTTTGGGCGTGGGGCTGGCGAAGTTCGTCCGCCGGACTCGGAATGGGGCGAGACTTTGTATGCCCCCTCCGTGTGACAAAAATAGGCTGCGGGCACAGCGGCGCCCAAAAACGAGCGCCCGAAGTCCTGGGCCCCAAGTTCGTCCTGCGGAAAAATGCCCAAAAAAGGGTGGGCTATAGCCTTTGGGCGTGGGGCTGGCGAAGTTCGTCCGCCGGACTCGGAATGGGGCGAGACATTGCGTGCCCCCTCCGTGTGCCAAAAATAGGCCGCGGCCACAGCCGCGCCCAAAAACGAGAGCCCGAAGCCCGGGGCCCCAAGTTCGTCCAGCGGAAAAATGCCCAAAAAAGGGTGGGCTATAGCCTTGGGGCGTGGGGCTGGCGAAGTTCATCCGCCGGACTCGGAATGGGGCGAGACTTTGCGTGCCCCCTCCGTGTGCCAAAAATAGGCCGCGGGCACAGCGGCGTCCAAAAACGAGCGCCCGAAGTCCGGGGCCCCAAGTTCGTCCAGCGGAAAAATGCCCAAAAAAGGGTGGGCTATAGCCTTTGGGCGTGGGGCTGGCGAAGTTCGTCCGCCGGACTCGGAATGGGGCGAGACTTTGCGTGCCCCCTCCGTGTGCCAAAAATAGGCCGCGGGCACAGCGGCGCCCAAAAACGAGGGCCCGAAGTCCGGGGCCCCAAGTTCGTCCTGCGGAAAAATGCCCAAAAAAGGGTGGGCTATAGCCTTTGGACGTGGGGCTGGCGAAGTTCGTCCGCCGTACTCGGAATGGGGCGACACTTCGCGTGCCCCCTCCGTGTGCCAAAATTAGGCCGCGGGCACAGCGGCGCCCAAAAATGAGCTCCCGAAGTCCGGGGCCCCAAGTACGTCCAGCGGAAAAATGCCTAAAAAAGGGTGGATATAGCCTTTGGGCGTGGGACCGGCGAAGTTCGTCCGCCGGACTCGGAATGGGGCGATACTTTGCGTGCCCCCTCCGTGTGCCAAAAATAGGCCGCGGGCACAGCGGCGCCCAAACACGAGCGCCCGAAGTCCGGGGCCCCAAGTTCGTCCAGCGGAAAAATGCCCAAAAAAGGGTGGGCTATCGCCTTTGGGCGTGGGGCTGGCGAAGTTCGTCCACCGGACTCGGAATGGGGCGAGACTTTGCGTGCCCCCTCCGTGTGCCAAAAATAGGCCGCGGGCACAGCGGCGCCCAAAAACGAGCGCCCAAAGCTCGGGGCCCCAAGTTCGTCCAGCGGAAAAATGCCCAAAAAAGGGTGGGCTATAGCCTTGGGGAGTGGGGTTGGCGAAATTCGTCCGCCGGACTCGGAATGGGGCGAGACTTTGCGTGCCCCCTCCGTGTGCCAAAAATAGGCCGCGGGCACAGCGGCGTCCAAAAACGAGGGCCCGAAGTCCGGGGCCCCAAGTTCGTCCTGCAGAAAAATGCCCAAAAAAGGGTGGGCTATAGCCTTTGGACGTGGGGCTGGCGAAGTTCGTCCGCCGTACTCGGAATGGGGCGAGACTTTGCGTGCCCCCTCCGTGTGCCAAAAATAGGCCGCGGGCACAGCGGCGCCCAAAAACGAGCTCCCGAAGTCCGGGGCCCCAAGTACGTCCAGCGGAAAAATGCCTAAAAAAGGGTGGATATAGCCTTTGGGCGTGGGGCCGGCGAAGTTCGTCCGCCGGACTCGGAATGGGGCGAGACTTTGCGTGCCCCCTCCGTGTGCCAAAAATAGGCCGCGGGCACAGCGGCGCCCAAAAACGAGCGCCCGAAGTCCGGGGCCCCAAGTTCGTCCAGCGGAAAAATACCCAAAAAAGGGTGGGTTATAGCCTTTGGGCGTGGGGCCGGCGAAGTTCGTCCGCCGGACTCGGAATGGGGCGAGACTTTGCGTGCCCCCTCCGTGTGCCAAAAATAGGCCGCGGGCACAGCGGCGCCCAAAAACGAGCTCCCGAAGTCCGGGGCCCCAAGTTCGTCCAGCGGAAAAATGCCTCAAAAAGGGTGGATATAGCCTTTGGGCGTGGGGCCGGCGAAGTTCGTCCGCCAGACTCGGAATGGGGCGAGACTTTGCGTGCCCCCTCCGTGTGCCAAAAATAGGCCGCGGGCACAGCGGCGTCCAAAAACGAGCTCCCGAAGTCCGGGGCCCCAAGTTCGTCCAGCGGAAAAATGCCCAAAAAAGGGTGGGCTATAGCCTTTGGGGGTGGGGCTGGCGAAGTTCGTCCGCCGGACTCGGAATGGGACGAGACTTTGCGTGCCCCCTCCGTGTGCCAAAAATAGGCCGCGGGCACAGCGGCGCCCAAAAACGAGCGCCCGAAGTCCGGGGCCCCAAGTTCGTCCAGCGGAAAAATCCCAAAAAAGGGTGGGCTATAGCCTTTGGGCGTGGGGCTGGCGAAGTTCGTCCGCCGGACTCGGAATGGGGCTAGACTTTGCGTGCCCCCTCCGTGTGCCAAAAATAGGCCGCGGGCACAGCCGCGCCCAAAAACGAGCGCCCGAAGTCCGGGGCCCCAAGTTCGTCCAGCGGAAATATGCCCAAAAAAGGGTGGGCTATAGCCTTGGGGCGTGGGGTTGGCGAAGTTCGTCCGCCGGACTCGGAATGGGGCGAGACTTTGCGTGCCCCCTCCGTGTGCCAAAAATAGGCCGCGGGCACAGCGGCGCCCAAAAACGAGAGCCCGAAGTCCGGGGCCCCAAGTTCGTCCTGCGGAAAAATGCCCAAAAAAGGGTGGGCTATAGCCTTTGGGCGTGGGGCTGGCGAAGTTCGTCCGCCGTACTCGGAATGGGGCGAGACTTTGCGTGCCCCCTCCGTGTGCCAAAAATAGGCCGCATGCACAGCGGCGACAAAAACCAGCGCCCGAAGTCCGGGGCCCCAAGTTCGTCCAGCGGAAAAATGCCCAAAAAAGGGTGGGCTATAGCCTTGGGGCGTGGGGCTGGCGAAGTTCGTTCGCCGGACTCGGAATGGGGCGAGACTTTGCGTGCCCCCTCCTTGTGCCAAAAATAGGCCGCGGGCACAGCGGCGCCCAAAAACGAGCGCCCGAAGTCCGGGGCCCCAAGTTCGTCCAGCGGAAAAATGCCCAAAAAAGGGTGGGCTATAGCCTTGGGGCGTGGGGCTGGCGAAGTTCGTCCGCCGGACTCGGAATGGGGCGAGACTTTGCGTGCCCCCTCCATGTGCCAAAAATAGGCCGCGGGCACAGCCGCGCCCAAAAACGACGCCCGAAGTCCGGGGCCCCAAGTTCGTCCAGCGGAAAAATGCCCAAAAAAGGGTGGGCTATAGCCTTGGGGCGTGGGGCTGGCGAAGTTTGTCCGCCGGACTCGGAATGGGGCGATACTTTGCGTGCCCCCTCCGTGTGCCAAAAATAGGCCGCGGGCACAGCGGCGCCCAAAAACGAGCGCCCGAAGCACGGGGCCCCAAGTTCGTCCAGCGGAAAAATGCCCAAAAAAGGGTGGGCTATAGCCTTTGGGCGTGGGGCTGGCGAAGTTCGTCCGCCGGACTCGGAATGGGGCGAGACTTTGCGTGCCCCCTCCGTGTGCCAAAAATAGGCCGCGGGCACAGCCGCGCCCAAAAACGAGCGCCCGAAGT
Organism: Citrus australasica; assembly: GCA_029618585.1. Lineage (NCBI taxonomy): Eukaryota > Viridiplantae > Streptophyta > Magnoliopsida > Sapindales > Rutaceae > Citrus > Citrus australasica. Next base: position 49,812 of record JARCIV010000218.1, on the reverse strand, counting down.
CCGGGGCCCCAAGTTCGTCCAGCGGAAAAATGCCCAAAAAAGGGTGGGCTATAGCCTTTGGGCGTGGGGCTGGCGAAGTTCGTCCGCCGGACTCGGAATGGGGCGAGACTTCGCGTGGCCCCTCCGTGTGCCAAAAATAGGCCGCTGGCACAGCGGCGCCCAAAAACGAGCGCCCGAAGCACGGGGCCCCAAGTTCGTCCAGCGGAAAAATGCCCAAAAAAGGGTGGGCTATAGCCTTTGGGCGTGGGGCTGGCGAAGTTCGTCCGCCGGACTCGGAATGGGGCGAGACTTTGCGTGCCCCCTCCGTGTGCAAAAAATAGGCCGCGGGCACAGCGGCGCCCAAAAACGAGCGCCCGAAGTCCGGGGCCCCAAGTTCGTCCAGCGGAAAAATGCCCAAAAAAGGGTGGGCTATAGCCTTGGGGCGTGGGGCTGGCGAAGTTCGTTCGCCGGACTCGGAATGGGGCGAGACTTTGCGTGCCCCCTCCTTGTGCCAAAAATAGGCCGCGGGCACAGCGGCGTCCAAAAACGAGCGCCCGAAGTCCGGGGCCCCAAGTTCGTCCAGCGGAAAAATGCCCAAAAAAGGGTGGGCTATAGCCTTTGGGCGTGGGGCTGGCGAAGTTCGTCCGCCGGACTCGGAATGGGGCGAGACATTGCGTGCCCCCTCCGTGTGCCAAAAATAGGCCGCGGCCACAGCCGCGCCCAAAAACGAGAGCCCGAAGCCCGGGGCCCCAAGTTCGTCCAGCGGAAAAATGCCCAAAAAAGGGTGGGCTATAGCCTTGGGGCGTGGGGCTGGCGAAGTTCATCCGCCGGACTCGGAATGGGGCGAGACTTTGCGTGCCCCCTCCGTGTGCCAAAAATAGGCCGCGGGCACAGCGGCGTCCAAAAACGAGCGCCCGAAGTCCGGGGCCCCAAGTTCGTCCAGCGGAAAAATGCCCAAAAAAGGGTGGGCTATAGCCTTTGGGCGTGGGGCTGGCGAAGTTCGTCCGCCGGACTCGGAATGGGGCGAGACATTGCGTGCCCCCTCCGTGTGCCAAAAATAGGCCGCGGCCACAGCCGCGCCCAAAAACGAGAGCCCGAAGCCCGGGGCCCCAAGTTCGTCCAGCGGAAAAATGCCCAAAAAAGGGTGGGCTATAGCCTTGGGGCGTGGGGCTGGCGAAGTTCATCCGCCGGACTCGGAATGGGGCGAGACTTTGCGTGCCCCCTCCGTGTGCCAAAAATAGGCCGCGGGCACAGCGGCGTCCAAAAACGAGCGCCCGAAGTCCGGGGCCCCAAGTTCGTCCAGCGGAAAAATGCCCAAAAAAGGGTGGGCTATAGCCTTTGGGCGTGGGGCTGGCGAAGTTCGTCCGCCGGACTCGGAATGGGGCGAGACTTTGCGTGCCCCCTCCGTGTGCCAAAAATAGGCCGCGGGCACAGCGGCGCCCAAAAACGAGGGCCCGAAGTCCGGGGCCCCAAGTTCGTCCAGCGGAAAAATGCCCAAAAAAGGGTGGGCTATAGCCTTTGGGCGTGGGGCTGGCGAAGTTCGTCCGCCGGACTCGGAATGGGGCGAGACTTTGCGTGCCCCCTCCGTGTGCCAAAAATAGGCCGCGGGCACAGCGGCGCCCAAAAACGAGGGCCCGAAGTCCGGGGCCCCAAGTTCGTCCTGCGGAAAAATGCCCAAAAAAGGGTGGGCTATAGCCGTTGGACGTGGGGCTGGCGAAGTTCGTCCGCCGTACTCGGAATGGGGCGACACTTCGCGTGCCCCCTCCGTGTACCAAAATTAGGCCGCGGGCACAGCGGCGCCCAAAAACGAGCACCCGAAGTCCGGGGCCCCAAGTTCGTCCAGCGGAAAAATGCCCAAAAAAGGGTGGGCTATAGCCTTTGGGCGTGGGCTGGCGATGTTCGTCCGCCCGACTCGGAATGGGGCGAGACTTTGCGTGCCCTCTCCGTGTGCCAAAAACAGGCCGCGGGCACAGCGGCGCCCAAAAACGAGCGCCCGAAGTCCGGGGCCCCAAGTTCGTCCAGCGGAAAAATGCCCAAAAAAGGGTGGGCTATAGCCTTGGGGCGTGGGGCTGGCGAAGTTCGTCCGCCGGACTCGGAATGGGGCGAGACTTTGCGTGCCCCCTCCGTGTGCCAAAAATAGGCCGCGGGCACAGCGGCGCCCAAAAACGAGCGCCCGAAGTCCGGGGCCCCAAGTTCGTCCAGCGGAAAAATGCCCAAAAAAGAGTGGGCTATAGCCTTTGGGCGTGGGGCTGGCGAAGTTCGTCCGCCGGACTCGGAATGGGGCGAGACTTTGTATGCCCCCTCCGTGTGACAAAAATAGGCTGCGGGCACAGCGGCGCCCAAAAACGAGCGCCCGAAGTCCTGGGCCCCAAGTTCGTCCTGCGGAAAAATGCCCAAAAAAGGGTGGGCTATAGCCTTTGGGCGTGGGGCTGGCGAAGTTCGTCCGCCGGACTCGGAATGGGGCGAGACATTGCGTGCCCCCTCCGTGTGCCAAAAATAGGCCGCGGCCACAGCCGCGCCCAAAAACGAGAGCCCGAAGCCCGGGGCCCCAAGTTCGTCCAGCGGAAAAATGCCCAAAAAAGGGTGGGCTATAGCCTTGGGGCGTGGGGCTGGCGAAGTTCATCCGCCGGACTCGGAATGGGGCGAGACTTTGCGTGCCCCCTCCGTGTGCCAAAAATAGGCCGCGGGCACAGCGGCGTCCAAAAACGAGCGCCCGAAGTCCGGGGCCCCAAGTTCGTCCAGCGGAAAAATGCCCAAAAAAGGGTGGGCTATAGCCTTTGGGCGTGGGGCTGGCGAAGTTCGTCCGCCGGACTCGGAATGGGGCGAGACTTTGCGTGCCCCCTCCGTGTGCCAAAAATAGGCCGCGGGCACAGCGGCGCCCAAAAACGAGGGCCCGAAGTCCGGGGCCCCAAGTTCGTCCTGCGGAAAAATGCCCAAAAAAGGGTGGGCTATAGCCTTTGGACGTGGGGCTGGCGAAGTTCGTCCGCCGTACTCGGAATGGGGCGACACTTCGCGTGCCCCCTCCGTGTGCCAAAATTAGGCCGCGGGCACAGCGGCGCCCAAAAATGAGCTCCCGAAGTCCGGGGCCCCAAGTACGTCCAGCGGAAAAATGCCTAAAAAAGGGTGGATATAGCCTTTGGGCGTGGGACCGGCGAAGTTCGTCCGCCGGACTCGGAATGGGGCGATACTTTGCGTGCCCCCTCCGTGTGCCAAAAATAGGCCGCGGGCACAGCGGCGCCCAAACACGAGCGCCCGAAGTCCGGGGCCCCAAGTTCGTCCAGCGGAAAAATGCCCAAAAAAGGGTGGGCTATCGCCTTTGGGCGTGGGGCTGGCGAAGTTCGTCCACCGGACTCGGAATGGGGCGAGACTTTGCGTGCCCCCTCCGTGTGCCAAAAATAGGCCGCGGGCACAGCGGCGCCCAAAAACGAGCGCCCAAAGCTCGGGGCCCCAAGTTCGTCCAGCGGAAAAATGCCCAAAAAAGGGTGGGCTATAGCCTTGGGGAGTGGGGTTGGCGAAATTCGTCCGCCGGACTCGGAATGGGGCGAGACTTTGCGTGCCCCCTCCGTGTGCCAAAAATAGGCCGCGGGCACAGCGGCGTCCAAAAACGAGGGCCCGAAGTCCGGGGCCCCAAGTTCGTCCTGCAGAAAAATGCCCAAAAAAGGGTGGGCTATAGCCTTTGGACGTGGGGCTGGCGAAGTTCGTCCGCCGTACTCGGAATGGGGCGAGACTTTGCGTGCCCCCTCCGTGTGGCAAAAATAGGCCGCGGGCACAGCCGCGCCCAAAAACGAGCGCCCGAAGTCCGGGGCCCCAAGTTCGCCCAGCGGAAAAATGCCCAAAAAAGGGTGGGCTATAGCCTTGGGGCGTGGGGCTGGCGAAGTTCGTCCGCCGGACTCGGAATGGGGCGACACTTTGCGTACCCCCTCCGTGTGCCAAAAATAGGCCGCGGGCACAGCGTCGCCCAAAAACGAGCTCCCGAAGTCCGGGGCCCCAAGTTCGTCCAGCGGAAAAATGCCTCAAAAAGGGTGGATATAGCCTTTGGGCGTGGGGCCGGCGAAGTTCGTCCGCCAGACTCGGAATGGGGCGAGACTTTGCGTGCCCCCTCCGTGTGCCAAAAATAGGCCGCGGGCACAGCGGCGTCCAAAAACGAGCTCCCGAAGTCCGGGGCCCCAAGTTCGTCCAGCGGAAAAATGCCCAAAAAAGGGTGGGCTATAGCCTTTGGGGGTGGGGCTGGCGAAGTTCGTCCGCCGGACTCGGAATGGGACGAGACTTTGCGTGCCCCCTCCGTGTGCCAAAAATAGGCCGCGGGCACAGCGGCGCCCAAAAACGAGCGCCCGAAGTCCGGGGCCCCAAGTTCGTCCAGCGGAAAAATCCCAAAAAAGGGTGGGCTATAGCCTTTGGGCGTGGGGCTGGCGAAGTTCGTCCGCCGGACTCGGAATGGGGCTAGACTTTGCGTGCCCCCTCCGTGTGCCAAAAATAGGCCGCGGGCACAGCCGCGCCCAAAAACGAGCGCCCGAAGTCCGGGGCCCCAAGTTCGTCCAGCGGAAATATGCCCAAAAAAGGGTGGGCTATAGCCTTGGGGCGTGGGGTTGGCGAAGTTCGTCCGCCGGACTCGGAATGGGGCGAGACTTTGCGTGCCCCCTCCGTGTGCCAAAAATAGGCCGCGGGCACAGCGGCGCCCAAAAACGAGAGCCCGAAGTCCGGGGCCCCAAGTTCGTCCTGCGGAAAAATGCCCAAAAAAGGGTGGGCTATAGCCTTTGGGCGTGGGGCTGGCGAAGTTCGTCCGCCGTACTCGGAATGGGGCGAGACTTTGCGTGCCCCCTCCGTGTGCCAAAAATAGGCCGCATGCACAGCGGCGCCCAAAAACCAGCGCCCGAAGTCCGGGGCCCCAAGTTCGTCCAGCGGAAAAATGCCCAAAAAAGGGTGGGCTATAGCCTTGGGGCGTGGGGCTGGCGAAGTTCGTTCGCCGGACTCGGAATGGGGCGAGACTTTGCGTGCCCCCTCCTTGTGCCAAAAATAGGCCGCGGGCACAGCGGCGCCCAAAAACGAGCGCCCGAAGTCCGGGGCCCCAAGTTCGTCCAGCGGAAAAATGCCCAAAAAAGGGTGGGCTATAGCCTTGGGGCGTGGGGCTGGCGAAGTTCGTCCGCCGGACTCGGAATGGGGCGAGACTTTGCGTGCCCCCTCCATGTGCCAAAAATAGGCCGCGGGCACAGCCGCGCCCAAAAACGACGCCCGAAGTCCGGGGCCCCAAGTTCGTCCAGCGGAAAAATGCCCAAAAAAGGGTGGGCTATAGCCTTGGGGCGTGGGGCTGGCGAAGTTTGTCCGCCGGACTCGGAATGGGGCGATACTTTGCGTGCCCCCTCCGTGTGCCAAAAATAGGCCGCGGGCACAGCGGCGCCCAAAAACGAGCGCCCGAAGCACGGGGCCCCAAGTTCGTCCAGCGGAAAAATGCCCAAAAAAGGGTGGGCTATAGCCTTTGGGCGTGGGGCTGGCGAAGTTCGTCCGCCGGACTCGGAATGGGGCGAGACTTTGCGTGCCCCCTCCGTGTGCCAAAAATAGGCCGCGGGCACAGCCGCGCCCAAAAACGAGCGCCCGAAGTCCGGGGCCCCAAGTTCGTCCAGCGGAAAAATGCCCAAAAAAGGGTGGGCTATAGCCTTTGGGCGTGGGGCTGGCGAAGTTCGTCCGCCGGACTCGGAATGGGGCGAGACTTCGCGTGGCCCCTCCGTGTGCCAAAAATAGGCCGCTGGCACAGCGGCGCCCAAAAACGAGCGCCCGAAGCACGGGGCCCCAAGTTCGTCCAGCGGAAAAATGCCCAAAAAAGGGTGGGCTATAGCCTTTGGGCGTGGGGCTGGCGAAGTTCGTCCGCCGGACTCGGAATGGGGCGAGACTTTGCGTGCCCCCTCCGTGTGCAAAAAATAGGCCGCGGGCACAGCGGCGCCCAAAAACGAGCGCCCGAAGTCCGGGGCCCCAAGTTCGTCCAGCGGAAAAATGCCCAAAAAAGGGTGGGCTATAGCCTTGGGGCGTGGGGCTGGCGAAGTTCGTTCGCCGGACTCGGAATGGGGCGAGACTTTGCGTGCCCCCTCCTTGTGCCAAAAATAGGCCGCGGGCACAGCGGCGTCCAAAAACGAGCGCCCGAAGTCCGGGGCCCCAAGTTCGTCCAGCGGAAAAATGCCCAAAAAAGGGTGGGCTATAGCCTTGGGGCGTGGGGCTGGCGATGTTCGTCCGCCGGACTCGGAATGGGGCGAGACTTTGCGTGCCCCCTCCGTGTGCCAAAAATAGGCCGCGGGCACAGCGTCGCCCAAAAACGAGCGCCCGAAGTCCGGGGCCCCAAGTTCGTCCAGCGGAAAAATGCCCAAAAAAGGGTGGGCTATAGCCTCTGGGCGTGGGGCTGGCGAAGTTAGTCCGCCGGACTCGGAATGGGGCGAGACTTTGCGTGCCCCCTCCGTGTGCCAAAAATAGGCCGCGGGCACAGCGGCGCCCAAAAACGAGCGCCCGAAGTCCGGGGCCCCAAGTTCGTCCAGCGGAAAAATGCCCAAAAAAGGGTGGGCTATAGCCTTTGGGCGTGGGGCTGGCGAAGTTCGTCCGCCGGACTCGGAATGGGGCGAGACTTTGCGTGCCCCCTCCGTGTGCCAAAAATAGGCCGCGGGCATAGGGCGCCCAAAAACGAGCGCCCGAAGCCCGCGGCCCCAAGTTCGTCCAGCGGAAAAATGCCCAAAAAAGGGTGGGCTATAGCCTTTGGGCGTGGGGCTGGCGAAGTTCGTCCGCCGGACTCGGAATGGGGCGAGACTTTGCGTGCCCCCTCCGTGTGCAAAAAATAGGCCGCGGGCACAGCGGCGCCCAAAAACGAGCGCCCGAAGTCCGGGGCCCCAAGTTCGTCCAGCGGAAAAATGCCCAAAAAAGGGTGGGCTATAGCCTTGGGGCGTGGGGCTGGCGAAGTTCGTTCGCCGGACTCGGAATGGGGCGAGACTTTGCGTGCCCCCTCCTTGTGCCAAAAATAGGCCGCGGGCACAGCGGCGCCCAAAAACGAGCGCCCGAAGTCCGGGGCCCCAAGTTCGTCCAGCGGAAAAATGCCCAAAAAAGGGTGGGCTATAGCCTTGGGGCGTGGGGCTGGCGAAGTTCGTCCGCCGGACTCGGAATGGGGCGAGACTTTGCGTGCCCCCTCCATGTGCCAAAAATAGGCCGCGGGCACAGCCGCGCCCAAAAACGACGCCCGAAGTCCGGGGCCCCAAGTTCGTCCAGCGGAAAAATGCCCAAAAAAGGGTGGGCTATAGCCTTGGGGCGTGGGGCTGGCGAAGTTCGTCCGCCGGACTCGGAATGGGGCGATACTTTGCGTGCCCCCTCCGTGTGCCAAAAATAGGCCGCGGGCACAGCGGCGCCCAAAAACGAGCGCCCGAAGCACGGGGCCCCAAGTTCGTCCAGCGGAAAAATGCCCAAAAAAGGGTGGGCTATAGCCTTTGGGCGTGGGGCTGGCGAAGTTCGTCCGCCGGACTCGGAATGGGGCGAGACTTTGCGTGCCCCCTCCGTGTGCCAAAAATAGGCCGCGGGCACAGCCGCGCCCAAAAACGAGCGCCCGAAGTCCGGGGCCCCAAGTTCGTCCAGCGGAAAAATGCCCAAAAAAGGGTGGGCTATAGCCTTTGGGCGTGGGGCTGGCGAAGTTCGTCCGCCGGACTCGGAATGGGGCGAGACTTCGCGTGGCCCCTCCGTGTGCCAAAAATAGGCCGCTGGCACAGCGGCGCCCAAAAACGAGCGCCCGAAGCACGGGGCCCCAAGTTCGTCCAGCGGAAAAATGCCCAAAAAAGGGTGGGCTATAGCCTTTGGGCGTGGGGCTGGCGAAGTTCGTCCGCCGGACTCGGAATGGGGCGAGACTTTGCGTGCCCCCTCCGTGTGCCAAAAATAGTCCGCGGGCACAGCGGCGCCCAAAAACGAGCGCCCGAAGCCCGGGGCCCCAAGTTCGTCCAGCGGAAAAATGCCCAAAAAAGGGTGGGCTATAGCCTTTGGGCGTGGGGCTGGCGAAGTTCGTCCGCCGGACTCGGAATGGGGCGAGACTTTGCGTGCCCCCTCCGTGTGCCAAAAATAGGCCGCGTGCACAGCGGCGCCCAAAAACGAGCGCCCGAAGTCCGGGGCCCCAAGTTCGTCCAGCGGAAAAATGCCCAAAAAAGGGTGGGCTATAGCCTTTTGGCGTGGGGCTGGCGAAGTTCGTCCGCCGGACTCGGAATGGGGCGAGACTTTGCGTGCCCCCTCCGTGTGCCAAAAATAGGCCGCGGGCACAGCTGCGCCCAAAAACGAGCGCCCGAAGTCCGGGGCCCCAAGTTCGTCCAGCGGAAAAAATGCCCAAAAAATGGTGGGCTATAGCCTTTGGGCGTGGGGCTGGCGAAGTTCGTCCGCCGGACTCGGAATGGGGCGAGACTTTGCGTGCCCCCTCCGTGTGCCAAAAATAGGCCGTGGGCACAGCCGCGCCCAAAAACGAGCGCCCGAAGTCCGGGGCCCCAAGTTCGTCCAGCGGAAAAATGCCCAAAAAAGGGTGGGCTATAGCCTTGGGGCGTGGGGCTGGCGAAGTTCGTCCGCCGGACTCGGAATGGGGCGAGACTTTGCGTGCCCCCTCCGTGTGCCAAAAATAGGCCGCGGGCACAGCCGCGCCCAAAAATGAGCGCCCGAAGTCCGGGGCCCCAAGTTCGTCCAGCGGAAAAATGCCCAAAAAAGGGTGGGCTATAGCCTTTGGGCGTGGGGCTGGCGAAGTTCGTCCGCTGGACTCAGAATGGGGCGAGACTTTGCGTGCCCCCTCCGGGTGCCAAAAATAGGCCGCGGGCACAGCCGCGCCCAAAAACGAGCGCCCGAAGTCCGGGGTCCCAAGTTCGTCCAGCGGAAAAATGCCCAAAAAAGGGTGGGCTATAGCCTTTGGGCGTGGGGCTGGCGAAGTTCGTCCGCCGGACTCGGAATGGGGCGAGACTTTGCGTGCCCCCTCCGTGTGCCAAAAATAGGCCGCGGGCACAGCGGCGCCCAAAAACGAGCGCCCGAAGTCCGGGGCCCCAAGTTCGTCCAGCGGAAAAATGCCCAAAAAACGGTGGGCTATAGCCTTTGGGCGTGGGGCTGGCGAAGTTCGTCCGCCGGACTCGGAATGGGGCGAGACTTTGCGTGCCCCCTCCGTGTGCCAAAAATAGGCCGCGGGTACAGCGGCGCCCAAAAACGAGCGCCCGAAGTCCGGGGCCCCAAGTTCGTCCAGCGGAAAAATGCCCAAAAAAGGGTGGGCTATAGCCTTTGGGCGTGGGGCTGGCGAAGTTCGTCCGCCGGACTCGGAATGGGGCGAGACTTTGCGTGCCCCCTCCGTGTGCCAAAAATAGGCCGCGGACACAGCGGCGCCCAAAAACGAGCACCCGAAGTCCGGGGCCCCAAGTTCGTCCACCGGAAAAATGCCCAAAAAAGGGTGGGCTATAGCCTTGGGGCGTGGGACTGGCAAAGTTCGTCCGCCGGACTCGGAATGGCGCGAGACTTTGCGTGCCCCCTCCGTGTGCTAAAAATAGGCCGCGGGCACAGCGGCGCCCAAAAACGAGCGCCCGAAGTCCGGGGCCCCAAGTTCGTCCAGCGGAAAAATGCCCAAAAAAGGTGGGCTATAGCCTTGGTGCGTGGGGCTGGCGAAGTTCGTCCGCCGGACTCGGAATGGGGGGAGACTTTGCGTGCCCCCTCCGTGTGCCAAAAATAGGCCGCGGGCACAGCCGCGCCCAAAAACGAGCGCCCGAAGTCCGGGGCCCCAAGTTCGTCCAGCGGAAAAATGCCCAAAAAAGGGTGGGCTATAGCCTTTGGGCGTGGGGCTGGCGAAGTTCGTCCGCCGGACTCGGAATGGGGCGAGACTTTGCGTGCCCCCTCCGTGTGCCAAAAATAGGCCGCGGGCACAGCCGCGCCCAAAAACGAGCGCCCGAAGTCCGGGGCCCCAAGTTCGTCCAGCGGAAAAATGCCCAAAAAAGGGTGGGCTATAGCCTTTGGGCGTGGGGCTGGCGAAGTTCGTCCGCCGGACTCGGAATGGGGCGAGACTTTGCATGCCCCCTCTGTGTGCCAAAAATAGGCCGCGGGCACAGCCGTGCCCAAAAACGAGCACCCGAAGTCCGGGGCCCCAAGTTCGTCCAGCGGAAAAATGCCCAAAAAGGGTGGGCTATAGCCTTGGGGCGTGGGGCTGGCGAAGTTCGTCCGCCGGACTGGGAATGGGGCGAGACTTTGCGTGCCCCCTCCGTGTGCCAAAAATAGGCCGCGGGCACAGCGTCGCCCAAAAACGAGCGCCCGAAGTCCGGGGCCCGAAGTTCGACCAGCGGAAAAATGCCCAAAAAAGGGTGGGCTATAGCCTTTGGGAGTGGGGCTGGCGAAGTTCGTCCGCCGGACTCGGAATGGGGCGAGACTTTGCGTGCCCCCTCCGTGTACCAAAAATAGGCCGCGGGCACAGCCGCGCCCAAAAACGAGCGCCCGAAGCCCGGGGCCCCAAGTTCGTCCAGCGGAAAAATGCCCAAAAAAGGGTGGGCTATAGCCTTGGGGCGTGGGGCTGGCGAAGTTCGTCCGCCGGACTCGGAATGGGGCGAGACTTTGCGTGCCCCCTCCGTGTGCCAAAAATAGGCCGCGGGCACAGCGGCGCCCAAAAACGAGCGCCCGAAGCCTGGGGCCCCAAGTTCGTCCAGCGGAAAAATGCCCAAAAAAGGGTGGGCTATAGCCTTTGGGCGTGGGGCTAACGAAGTTCGTCCGCCGGACTCGGAATGGGGCGAGACTTTGCGTACCCCCTCCGTGTGCCAAAAATAGGCCGCGGGCACAGCGGCGTCCAAAAACGAGCGCCCGAAGTCCGGGGCCCCAAGTTCGTCCAGCGGAAAAATGCCCAAAAAAGGGTGGGCTATAGCCTTTGGGCGTGGGGCTGGCGAAGTTCGTCCGCCGGACTCGGAATGGGGCGAGACTTTGCGTTTCCCCTCCGTGTGCCAAAAATAGGCCGCGGGCACAGCGGCGCCCAAAAACGAGCGCCCGAAGTCCGGGGCCCCAAGTTCGTCCAGCGGAAAAATGCCCAAAAAAGGGTGGGCTATAGCCTTTGGGCGTGGGGCTGGCGAAGTTCGTCCGCCGGACTCGGAATGGGGCGAGACTTTGCGTGCCCCCTCCGTGTGCCAAAAATAGGCCGCGGGCACAGCCGCGCCAAAAAATGAGCGCCCGAAGTCCGGGGCCCCAAGTTCGTCCAACGGAAAAATGCCCAAAAAAGGGTGGGCTATAGCCTTGGGGCGTGGGGCTGGCGAAGTTCGTCCGCCGGACTCGGAATGGGGCGAGACTTTGCGTGCCCCCTACGTTTGCCAAAAATAGGCCGCGGGCACAGCGGCGCCCAAAAACGAGCGCCCGAAGTCGGGGGCCCCAAGTTCGTCCAGCGGAAAAATGCCTAAAAAAGGGTGGGCTATAGCCTTTGGGCGTGGGGCTGGCGAAGTTCGTCCGCCGGACTCGGAATGGGGCGAGACATTGCGTGCCCCCTCCGTGTGCCAAAAATAGGCCGCGGGCACAGCGGCGCACAAAAACGAGCGCCCGAAGTCCGGGGCCCCAAGTTCGTCCAGCGGAAAAATGCCCAAAAAAGGGTGGGCTATAGCCTTTGGGCGTGGGGCTGGCGAAGTTCGTCCGCCGGACTCGGAATGGGGCGAGACTTTGCGTGCCCCCTCCGTGTGCCAAAAAAAGGCCGCGGGCACAGCGGCGCCCAAAAACGAGCGCCCGAAGTCCGGGGCCCCAAGTTCGTCCAGCGGAAAAATGCCCAAAAAAGGGTGGGCTATAGCCTTTGGGGGTGGGGCTGGCGAAGTTCGTCCGCCGGACTCGGAATGGGGCGAGACATTGCGTGCCCTCTCCGTGTGCCAAAAATAGGCCGCGGGCACAGCGGCGCCCAAAAACAAGCGCCTGAAGTCCGGGGCCCCAAGTTCGTCCAGCGGAAAAATGCCCAAAAAAGGGTGGGCTATAGCCTTTGGGCGTGGGGCTGGCGAAGTTCGTCCGCCGGACTCGGAATGGGGCGAGACTTTGCATGCCCCCTCTGTGTGCCAAAAATAGGCCGCGGGCACAGCCGTGCCCAAAAACGAGCACCCGAAGTCCGGGGCCCCAAGTTCGTCCAGCGGAAAAATGCCCAAAAAGGGTGGGCTATAGCCTTGGGGCGTGGGGCTGGCGAAGTTCGTCCGCCGGACTGGGAATGGGGCGAGACTTTGCGTGCCCCCTCCGTGTGCCAAAAATAGGCCGCGGGCACAGCGTCGCCCAAAAACGAGCGCCCGAAGTCCGGGGCCCGAAGTTCGACCAGCGGAAAAATGCCCAAAAAAGGGTGGGCTATAGCCTTTGGGAGTGGGGCTGGCGAAGTTCGTCCGCCGGACTCGGAATGGGGCGAGACTTTGCGTGCCCCCTCCGTGTACCAAAAATAGGCCGCGGGCACAGCCGCGCCCAAAAACGAGCGCCCGAAGCCCGGGGCCCCAAGTTCGTCCAGCGGAAAAATGCCCAAAAAAGGGTGGGCTATAGCCTTGGGGCGTGGGGCTGGCGAAGTTCCTCCGCCGGACTCGGAATGGGGCGAGACTTTGCGTGCCCCCTCCGTGTGCCAAAAATAGGCCGCGGGCACAGCGGCGCCCAAAAACGAGCGCCCGAAGCCTGGGGCCCCAAGTTCGTCCAGCGGAAAAATGCCCAAAAAAGGGTGGGCTATAGCCTTTGGGCGTGGGGCTAACGAAGTTCGTCCGCCGGACTCGGAATGGGGCGAGACTTTGCGTACCCCCTCCGTGTGCCAAAAATAGGCCGCGGGCACAGCGGCGTCCAAAAACGAGCGCCCGAAGTCCGGGGCCCCAAGTTCGTCCAGCGGAAAAATGCCCAAAAAAGGGTGGGCTATAGCCTTTGGGCGTGGGGCTGGCGAAGTTCGTCCGCCGGACTCGGAATGGGGCGAGACTTTGCGTTTCCCCTCCGCGTGCCAAAAATAGGCCGCGGGCACAGCGGCGCCCAAAAACGAGCGCCCGAAGTCCGGGGCCCCAAGTTCGTCCAGCGGAAAAATGCCCAAAAAAGGGTGGGCTATAGCCTTTGGGCGTGGGGCTGGCGAAGTTCGTCCGCCGGACTTGGAATGGGGCGAGACTTTGCGTGCCCCCTCCGTGTGCCAAAAATAGGCCGCGGGCACAGCCGCGCCAAAAAACGAGCGCCCGAAGTCCGGGGCCCCAAGTTCGTCCAGCGGAAAAATGCCCAAAAAAGGGTGGGCTATAGCCTTGGGGCGTGGGGCTGGCGAAGTTCGTCCGCCGGACTCGGAATGGGGCGAGACTTTGCGTGCCCCCTACGTTTGCCAAAAATAGGCCGCGGGCACAGCGGCGCCCAAAAACGAGCGCCCGAAGTCGGGGGCCCCAAGTTCGTCCAGCGGAAAAATGCCTAAAAAAGGGTGGGCTATAGCCTTTGGGCGTGGGGCTGGCGAAGTTCGTCCGCCGGACTCGGAATGGGGCGAGACATTGCGTGCCCCCTCCGTTGTGCCAAAAATAGGCCGCGGGCACAGCGGCGCCCAAAAACGAGCGCCCGAAGTCCGGGGCCCCAAGTTCGTCCAGCGGAAAAATGCCCAAAAAAGGGTGGGCTATAGCCTTTGGGCGTGGGGCTGGCGAAGTTCGTCCGCCGGACTCGGAATGGGGCGAGACTTTGCGTGCCCCCTCCGTGTGCCAAAAATAGGCCGCGGGCACAGCCGCGCCAAAAAATGAGCGCCCGAAGTCCGGGGCCCCAAGTTCGTCCAGCGGAAAAATGCCCAAAAAAGGGTGGGCTATAGCCTTGGGGCGTGGGGCTGGCGAAGTTCGTCCGCCGGACTCGGAATGGGGCGAGACTTTGCGTGCCCCCTACGTTTGCCAAAAATAGGCCGCGGGCACAGCGGCGCCCAAAAACGAGCGCCCGAAGTCGGGGGCCCCAAGTTCGTCCAGCGGAAAAATGCCTAAAAAAGGGTGGGCTATAGCCTTTGGGCGTGGGGCTGGCGAAGTTCGTCCGCCGGACTCGGAATGGGGCGAGACATTGCGTGCCCCCTCCGTGTGCCAAAAATAGGCCGCGGGCACAGCGGCGCACAAAAACGAGCGCCCGAAGTCCGGGGCCCCAAGTTCGTCCAGCGGAAAAATGCCCAAAAAAGGGTGGGCTATAGCCTTTGGGCGTGGGGCTGGCGAAGTTCGTCCGCCGGACTCGGAATGGGGCGAGACTTTGCGTGCCCCCTCCGTGTGCCAAAAAAAGGCCGCGGGCACAGCGGCGCCCAAAAACGAGCGCCCGAAGTCCGGGGCCCCAAGTTCGTCCAGCGGAAAAATGCCCAAAAAAGGGTGGGCTATAGCCTTTGGGGGTGGGGCTGGCGAAGTTCGTCCGCCGGACTCGGAATGGGGCGAGACATTGCGTGCCCTCTCCGTGTGCCAAAAATAGGCCGCGGGCACAGCGGCGCCCAAAAACAAGCGCCTGAAGTCCGGGGCCCCAAGTTCGTCCAGCGGAAAAATGCCCAAAAAAGGGTGGGCTATAGCCTTTGGGCGTGGGGCTGGCGAAGTTCGTCCGCCGGACTCGGAATGGGGCGAGACTTTGCATGCCCCCTCTGTGTGCCAAAAATAGGCCGCGGGCACAGCCGTGCCCAAAAACGAGCACCCGAAGTCCGGGGCCCCAAGTTCGTCCAGCGGAAAAATGCCCAAAAAGGGTGGGCTATAGCCTTGGGGCGTGGGGCTGGCGAAGTTCGTCCGCCGGACTGGGAATGGGGCGAGACTTTGCGTGCCCCCTCCGTGTGCCAAAAATAGGCCGCGGGCACAGCGTCGCCCAAAAACGAGCGCCCGAAGTCCGGGGCCCGAAGTTCGACCAGCGGAAAAATGCCCAAAAAAGGGTGGGCTATAGCCTTTGGGAGTGGGGCTGGCGAAGTTCGTCCGCCGGACTCGGAATGGGGCGAGACTTTGCGTGCCCCCTCCGTGTACCAAAAATAGGCCGCGGGCACAGCCGCGCCCAAAAACGAGCGCCCGAAGCCCGGGGCCCCAAGTTCGTCCAGCGGAAAAATGCCCAAAAAAGGGTGGGCTATAGCCTTGGGGCGTGGGGCTGGCGAAGTTCCTCCGCCGGACTCGGAATGGGGCGAGACTTTGCGTGCCCCCTCCGTGTGCCAAAAATAGGCCGCGGGCACAGCGGCGCCCAAAAACGAGCGCCCGAAGCCTGGGGCCCCAAGTTCGTCCAGCGGAAAAATGCCCAAAAAAGGGTGGGCTATAGCCTTTGGGCGTGGGGCTAACGAAGTTCGTCCGCCGGACTCGGAATGGGGCGAGACTTTGCGTACCCCCTCCGTGTGCCAAAAATAGGCCGCGGGCACAGCGGCGTCCAAAAACGAGCGCCCGAAGTCCGGGGCCCCAAGTTCGTCCAGCGGAAAAATGCCCAAAAAAGGTGGGCTATAGCCTTTGGGCGTGGGGCTGGCGAAGTTCGTCCGCCGGACTCGGAATGGGGCGAGACTTTGCGTTTCCCCTCCGCGTGCCAAAAATAGGCCGCGGGCACAGCGGCGCCCAAAAACGAGCGCCCGAAGTCCGGGGCCCCAAGTTCGTCCAGCGGAAAAATGCCCAAAAAAGGGTGGGCTATAGCCTTTGGGCGTGGGGCTGGCGAAGTTCGTCCGCCGGACTTGGAATGGGGCGAGACTTTGCGTGCCCCCTCCGTGTGCCAAAAATAGGCCGCGGGCACAGCCGCGCCAAAAAACGAGCGCCCGAAGTCCGGGGCCCCAAGTTCGTCCAGCGGAAAAATGCCCAAAAAAGGGTGGGCTATAGCCTTGGGGCGTGGGGCTGGCGAAGTTCGTCCGCCGGACTCGGAATGGGGCGAGACTTTGCGTGCCCCCTACGTTTGCCAAAAATAGGCCGCGGGCACAGCGGCGCCCAAAAACGAGCGCCCGAAGTCGGGGGCCCCAAGTTCGTCCAGCGGAAAAATGCCTAAAAAAGGGTGGGCTATAGCCTTTGGGCGTGGGGCTGGCGAAGTTCGTCCGCCGGACTCGGAATGGGGCGAGACATTGCGTGCCCCCTCCGTTGTGCCAAAAATAGGCCGCGGGCACAGCGGCGCCCAAAAACGAGCGCCCGAAGTCCGGGGCCCCAAGTTCGTCCAGCGGAAAAATGCCCAAAAAAGGGTGGACTATAGCCTTTGGGCGTGGGGCTGGCGAAGTTCGTCCGCCGGACTCGGAATGGGGCGAGACTTTGCGTGCCCCCTCCGTGTGCCAAAAAAAGGCCGCGGGCACAGCGGCGCCCAAAAACGAGCGCCCGAAGTCCGGGGCCCCAAGTTCGTCCAGCGGAAAAATGCCCAAAAAAGGGTGGGCTATAGCCTTTGGGGGTGGGGCTGGCGAAGTTCGTCCGCCGGACTCGGAATGGGGCGAGACATTGCGTGCCCCCTCCGTGTGCCAAAAATAGGCCGCGGGCACAGCGGCGCCCAAAAACGAGCACCCGAAGTCCGGGGCCCCAAGTTCGTCCAGCGGAAAAATGCCCAAAAAAGGGTGGGCTATAGCCTTTGGGCGTGGGCTGGCGAAGTTCGTCCGCCCGACTCGGAATGGGGCGAGACTTTGCGTGCCCTCTCCGTGTGCCAAAAATAGACCGCGGGCACAGCGGCGCCCAAAAACGAGCGCCCGAAGTCCGGGGCCCCAAGTTCGTCCAGCGGAAAAATGCCCAAAAAAGGGTGGGCTATAGCCTTGGGGCGTGGGGCTGGCGAAGTTCGTCCGCCGGACTCGGAATGGGGCGAGACTTTGCGTGCCCCCTCTGTGTGCCAAAAATAGGCCGCGGGCACAGCGGCGCCCAAAAACGAGCGCCCGAAGTCCGGGGCCCCAAGTTCGTCCAGCGGAAAAATGCCCAAAAAAGAGTGAGCTATAGCCTTTGGGCGTGGGGCTGGCGAAGTTCGTCCGCCGGACTCGGAATGGGGCGAGACTTTGCATGCCCCCTCCGTGTGACAAAAATAGGCTGCGGGCACAGCGGCGCCCAAAAACGAGCGCCCGAAGTCCGGGGCCCCAAGTTCGTCCTGCGGAAAAATGCCCAAAAAAGGGTGGGCTATAGCCTTTGGGCGTGGGGCTGGCGAAGTTCGTCCGCCGGACTCGGAATGGGGCGAGACATTGCGTGCCCCCTCCGTGTGCCAAAAATAGGCCGCGGGCACAGCCGCGCCCAAAAACGAGAGCCCGAAGCCCGGGGCCCCAAGTTCGTCCAGCGGAAAAATGCCCAAAAAAGGGTGGGCTATAGCCTTGGGGCGTGGGGCTGGCGAAGTTCGTCCGCCGGACTCGGAATGGGGCGAGACTTTGCGTGCCCCCTCCGTGTGCCAAAATTAGGCCGCGGGCACAGCGGCGTCCAAAAACGAGCGCCCGAAGTCCGGGGCCCCAAGTTCGTCCAGCGGAAAAATGCCCAAAAAAGGGTGGGGGGTGGGCTATAGCCTTTGGGCGTGGGGCTGGCGAAGTTCGTCCGCCGGACTCGGAATGGAGCGAGACTTTGCGTGCCCCCTCCGTGTGCCAAAAATAGGCCGCGGGCACAGCGGCGCCCAAAAACGAGGGCCCGAAGTCCGGGGCCCCAAGTTCGTCCTGCGGAAAAATGCCCAAAAAAGGGTGGGCTATAGCCTTGGGGCGTGGGGTTGGCGAAATTCGTCCGCCGGACTCGGAATGGGGCGAGACTTTGCGTGCCCCCTCCGTGTGCCAAAAATAGGCCGCGGGCACAGCGGCGTCCAAAAACGAGGGCCCGAAGTCCGGGGCCCCAAGTTCGTCCTGCGGAAAAATGCCCAAAAAAGGGTGGGCTATAGCCTTTGGACGTGGGGCTGGCGAAGTTCGTCCGCCGTACTTGGAATGGGGCGAGACTTTGCGTGCCCCCTCCGTGTGCCAAAAATAGGCCGCGGGCACAGCCGCGCCAAAAAACGAGCGCCCGAAGTCCGGGGCCCCAAGTTCGTCCAGCGGAAAAATGCCCAAAAAAGGGTGGGCTATAGCCTTGGGGCGTGGGGCTGGCGAAGTTCGTCCGCCGGACTCGGAATGGGGCGAGACTTTGCGTGCCCCCTACGTTTGCCAAAAATAGGCCGCGGGCACAGCGGCGCCCAAAAACGAGCGCCCGAAGTCGGGGGCCCCAAGTTCGTCCAGCGGAAAAATGCCTAAAAAAGGGTGGGCTATAGCCTTTGGGCGTGGGGCTGGCGAAGTTCGTCCGCCGGACTCGGAATGGGGCGAGACATTGCGTGCCCCCTCCGTTGTGCCAAAAATAGGCCGCGGGCACAGCGGCGCCCAAAAACGAGCGCCCGAAGTCCGGGGCCCCAAGTTCGTCCAGCGGAAAAATGCCCAAAAAAGGGTGGACTATAGCCTTTGGGCGTGGGGCTGGCGAAGTTCGTCCGCCGGACTCGGAATGGGGCGAGACTTTGCGTGCCCCCTCCGTGTGCCAAAAAAAGGCCGCGGGCACAGCGGCGCCCAAAAACGAGCGCCCGAAGTCCGGGGCCCCAAGTTCGTCCAGCGGAAAAATGCCCAAAAAAGGGTGGGCTATAGCCTTTGGGGGTGGGGCTGGCGAAGTTCGTCCGCCGGACTCGGAATGGGGCGAGACATTGCGTGCCCCCTCCGTGTGCCAAAAATAGGCCGCGGGCACAGCGGCGCCCAAAAACGAGCACCCGAAGTCCGGGGCCCCAAGTTCGTCCAGCGGAAAAATGCCCAAAAAAGGGTGGGCTATAGCCTTTGGGCGTGGGCTGGCGAAGTTCGTCCGCCCGACTCGGAATGGGGCGAGACTTTGCGTGCCCTCTCCGTGTGCCAAAAATAGACCGCGGGCACAGCGGCGCCCAAAAACGAGCGCCCGAAGTCCGGGGCCCCAAGTTCGTCCAGCGGAAAAATGCCCAAAAAAGGGTGGGCTATAGCCTTGGGGCGTGGGGCTGGCGAAGTTCGTCCGCCGGACTCGGAATGGGGCGAGACTTTGCGTGCCCCCTCTGTGTGCCAAAAATAGGCCGCGGGCACAGCGGCGCCCAAAAACGAGCGCCCGAAGTCCGGGGCCCCAAGTTCGTCCAGCGGAAAAATGCCCAAAAAAGAGTGAGCTATAGCCTTTGGGCGTGGGGCTGGCGAAGTTCGTCCGCCGGACTCGGAATGGGGCGAGACTTTGCATGCCCCCTCCGTGTGACAAAAATAGGCTGCGGGCACAGCGGCGCCCAAAAACGAGCGCCCGAAGTCCGGGGCCCCAAGTTCGTCCTGCGGAAAAATGCCCAAAAAAGGGTGGGCTATAGCCTTTGGGCGTGGGGCTGGCGAAGTTCGTCCGCCGGACTCGGAATGGGGCGAGACATTGCGTGCCCCCTCCGTGTGCCAAAAATAGGCCGCGGGCACAGCCGCGCCCAAAAACGAGAGCCCGAAGCCCGGGGCCCCAAGTTCGTCCAGCGGAAAAATGCCCAAAAAAGGGTGGGCTATAGCCTTGGGGCGTGGGGCTGGCGAAGTTCGTCCGCCGGACTCGGAATGGGGCGAGACTTTGCGTGCCCCCTCCGTGTGCCAAAATTAGGCCGCGGGCACAGCGGCGTCCAAAAACGAGCGCCCGAAGTCCGGGGCCCCAAGTTCGTCCAGCGGAAAAATGCCCAAAAAAGGGTGGGGGGTGGGCTATAGCCTTTGGGCGTGGGGCTGGCGAAGTTCGTCCGCCGGACTCGGAATGGAGCGAGACTTTGCGTGCCCCCTCCGTGTGCCAAAAATAGGCCGCGGGCACAGCGGCGCCCAAAAACGAGGGCCCGAAGTCCGGGGCCCCAAGTTCGTCCTGCGGAAAAATGCCCAAAAAAGGGTGGGCTATAGCCTTGGGGCGTGGGGTTGGCGAAATTCGTCCGCCGGACTCGGAATGGGGCGAGACTTTGCGTGCCCCCTCCGTGTGCCAAAAATAGGCCGCGGGCACAGCGGCGTCCAAAAACGAGGGCCCGAAGTCCGGGGCCCCAAGTTCGTCCTGCGGAAAAATGCCCAAAAAAGGGTGGGCTATAGCCTTTGGACGTGGGGCTGGCGAAGTTCGTCCGCCGTACTCGGAATGGGGCGAGACTTTGCGTGCCCCCTCCGTGTGCCAAAAATAGGCCGCGGGCACAGCGGCGCCCAAAAACGAGCTCCCGAAGTCCGGGGCCCCAAGTACGTCCAGCGGAAAAATGCCTAAAAAAGGGTGGATATAGCCTTTGGGCGTGGGGCCGGCGAAGTTCGTCCGCCGGACTCGGAATGGGGCGAGACTTTGCGTGCCCCCTCCGTGTGCCAAAAATAAGCCGCGGGCACAGCGGCGCCCAAAAACGAGACCCGAAGTCCGGGGCCCCAAGTTCGTCCAGCGGAAAAATGCCCAAAAAAGGGTGGGTTATAGCCTTTGGGCGTGGGGCTGGCGAAGTTCGTCCGCCGGACTCGGAATGGGGCGAGACTTTGCGTGCCCCCTCCGTGTGCCAAAAATTAGCCGCGGGCACAGCGGCGCCCAAAAACGAGCGCCCGAAGCCCGGGGCCCCAAGTTCGTCCAGCGGAAAAATGCCCAAAAAAGGGTGGGCTATAGCCTTGGGGCGTGGGGTTGGCGAAGTTCGTCCGCCGGACTCGGAATGGGGCGAGACTTTGCGTGCCCCCTCCGTGTGCCAAAAATAGGCCGCGGGCACAGCGGCGCCCAAAAACGAGGGCCCGAAGTCCGGGGTCCCAAGTTCGTCCTGCGGAAAAATGCCCAAAAAAGGGTGGGCTATAGCCTTTGGGCGTGGGGCTGGCGAAGTTCGTCCGCCGTACTCGGAATGGGGCGAGACTTTGCGTACCCCCTCCGTGTGCCAAAAATAGGCCGCGGGCACAGCGGCGCCCAAAAACGAGCTCCCGAAGTCCGGGGCCCCAAGTTCGTCCAGCGGAAAAATGCCTCAAAAAGGGTGGATATAGCCTTTGGGCGTGGGGCCGGCGAAGTTCGTCCGCCAGACTCGGAATGGGGCGAGACTTTGCGTGCCCCCTCCGTGTGCCAAAAATAGGCCGCGGGCACAGCGGCGTCCAAAAACGAGCTCCCGAAGTCCGGGGCCCCAAGTTCGTCCAGCGGAAAAATGCCCAAAAAAGGGTGGGCTATAGCCTTTGGGGGTGGGGCTGGCGAAGTTCGTCCGCCGGACTCGGAATGGGACGAGACTTTGCGTGCCCCCTCCGTGTGCCAAAAATAGGCCGCGGGCACAGCGGCGCCCAAAAACGGGCGCCCGAAGTCCGGGGCCCCAAGTTCGTCCAGCGGAAAAATCCCAAAAAAGGGTAGGCTATAGCCTTTGGGCGTGGGGCTGGCGAAGTTCGTCCGCCGGACTCGGAATGGGGCGAGACTTTGCATGCCCCCTCCGTGTGCCAAAAATAGGCCGCGGGCACAGCCACGCCCAAAAACGAGAGCCCGAAGTCCGGGGCCCCAAGTTCGTACTGCGGAAAAATGCCCAAAAAAGGGTGGGCTATAGCCTTTGGGCGTGGGGCTGGCGAAGTTCGTCCGCCGTACTCGGAATGGGGCGAGACTTTGCGTGCCCCCTCCGTGTGCCAAAAATAGGCCGCATGCACAGCGGCGCCCAAAAACCAGCGCCCGAAGCCCGGGGCCCCAAGTTCGTCCAGCGGAAAAATGCCCAAAAAAGGGTGGGCTATAGCCTTCGGGCGTGGGGCTGGCGAAGTTCGTCCGCCGGACTCGGAATGGGGCGAGACTTTGCGTGCCCCCTCCGTGTGCCAAAAATAGGCCGCGGGCACAGCGGCACCCAAACACGAGCGCCCGAAGCCCGGGGCCCCAAATTCGTCCAGCGGAAAAATGCCCAAAAAAGGGTGGGCTATAGCCTTTGGGCGTGGGGCTGGCGAAGTTCGTCCGCCGGACTCGGAATGGGGCGAGACTTTGCGTGCCCCCTCCGTGTGCCAAAAATAGGCCGCGGGCACAGCGGCGCCCAAAAACGAGGGCCCGAAGTCCGGGGCCCCAAGTTCGTCCAGCGGAAAAATGCCCAAAAAAGGGTGGGCTATAGCCTTTGGGCGTGGGGCTGGCGAAGTTCGTCCGCCGGACTCGGAATGGGGCGAGACTTTGCGTGCCCCCTCCGTGTGCCAAAAATAGGCCGCGGGCACAACGGCACCCAAAAACGAGCGCCCGAAGTCCGGGGCCCCAAGTTCGTCCAGCGGAAAAATGCCCAAAAAAGGGTGGGCTATAGCCTTGGGGCTTGGGGCGTCGGGCTGGCGAAGTTTGTCCGCCGGACTCGGAATGGGGCGAGACTTTGCGTGCCCCCTCCGTGTGCCAAAAATAGGCCGCGGGCACAGCGGCGCCCAAAAACGAGCGCCCGAAGTCCGGGGCCCCAAGTTCGTCCAGCGGAAAAATGCCCAAAAAAGGGTGGGTTATAGCCTTTGGGCGTGGGGCTGGCGAAGTTCGTCCGCCGGACTCGGAATGGGGCGAGACTTTGCGTGCCCCCTCCGTATGCCAAAAATAGGCCGCGGGCACAGCGGCGCCCAAAAACGAGCGCCCGAAGCCCGGGGCCCCAAGTTCGTCCAGCGGAAAAATCCCCAAAAAAGGGTGGGCTATAGCCTTGGGGCGTGGGGTTGGCGAAGTTCGTCCGCCGGACTCGGAATGGGGCGAGACTTTGCGTGCCCCCTCCGTGTGCAAAAAATAGGCCGCGGCCACAGCGGCGCCCAAAAACGAGCGCCCGAAGTCCGGGGCCCCAAGTTCGTCCAGCGGAAAAATGCCCAAAAAAGGGTGGGCTATAGCCTTGGGACGTGGGGCTGGCGAAGTTCGTCCTCCGGACTCGGAATGGGGCGAGACTTTGCGTGCCCCCTCCGTGTGCCAAAAATAGGCCGCGGGCACAGCGGCGTCCAAAAACGAGGGCCCGAAGTCCGGGGCCCCAAGTTCGTCCAGCGGAAAAATGCCCAAAAAAGGGTGGGCTATAGCCTTTGGGCGTGGGGCTGGCGAAGTTCGTCCGCCGGACTCGGAATGGGGCGAGACTTTGCGTGCCCCCTCCGTGTACCAAAAATAGGCCCCGGGCACAACGGCACCCAAAAACGAGGGCCCGAAGTCCGGGGCCCCAAGTTCGTCCAGCGGAAAAATGCCCAAAAAAGGGTGGGCTATAGCCTTGGGGCTTGGGGCTTGGGGCGTCGGGCTGGCGAAGTTTGTCCGCCGGACTCGGAATGGGGCGAGACTTTGCGTGCCCCCTCCGTGTGCCAAAAATAGGCCGCGGGCACAGCGGCGCCCAAAAACGAGCGCCCGAAGTCCGGGCCCCAAGTTCGTCCAGCGGAAAAATGCCCAAAAAAGGGTGGGTTATAGCCTTTGGGCGTGGGGCTGGCGAAGTTCGTCCGCCGGACTCGGAATGGGGCGAGACTTTGCGTGCCCCCTCCGTGTGCCAAAAATAGGCCGCGGGCACAGCGGCGCCCAAAAACGAGCGCCCGAAGCCCGGGGCCCCAAGTTCGTCCAGCGGAAAAATGCCCAAAAAAGGGTGGGCTATAGCCTTGGGGCGTGGGGTTGGCGAAGTTCGTCCGCCGGACTCGGAATGGGGCGAGACTTTGCGTGCCCCCTCCGTGTGCAAAAAATAGGCCGCGGGCACAGCGGCGCCCAAAAACGAGCGCCCGAAGCCCGGGGCCCCAAGTTCGTCCAGCGGAAAAATGCCCAAAAAAGGGTGGGCTATAGCCTTGGGGCGTGGGGCTGGCGAAGTTCGTCCTCCGGACTCGGAATAGGGCGAGACTTTGCGTGCCCCCTCCGTGTGCCAAAAATAGGCCGCGGGCACAGCGGCGCCCAAAAACGAGCGCCCGAAGTCCGGGGCCCCAAGTTCGTCCAGCGGAAAAATGCCCAAAAAAGGGTGGGCTATAGCCTTCGGGCGTGGGGCTGGCGAAGTTCGTCCGCCGGACTCGGAATGGGGCGAGACTTTGCGTGCCCCCTCTGTGTGCCAAAAATAGGCCGCGGGCACAGCGGCACCCAAACATGAGCGCCCGAAGCCCGGGGCCCCAAATTCGTCCAGCGGAAAAATGCCCAAAAAAGGGTGGGCTATAGCCTTTGGGCGTGGGGCTGGCGAAGTTCGTCCGCCGGACTCGGAATGGGGCGAGACTTTGCGTGCCCCCTCCGTGTGCCAAAAATAGGCCGCGGGCACAGCGGCGCCCAAAAACGAGGGCCCGAAGTCCGGGGCCCCAAGTTCGTCCAGCGGAAAAATGCCCAAAAAAGGGTGGGCTATAGCCTTTGGGCGTGGGGCTGGCGAAGTTCGTCCGCCGGACTCGGAATGGGGCGAGACTTTGCGTGCCCCCTCCGTGTGCCAAAAATAGGCCGCGGGCACAACGGCGCCCAAAAACGAGCGCCCGAAGTCCGGGGCCCCAAGTTCGTCCAGCGGAAAAATGCCCAAAAAAGGGTGGGCTATAGCCTTGGGGCTTGGGGCGTCGGGTTGGCGAAGTTCGTCCGCCGGACTCGGAATGGGGCGAGACTTTGCGTGCCCCCTCCGTGTGCCAAAAATAGGCCGCGGGCGCAGCGGCACCCAAACATGAGCGCCCGAAGCCCGGGGCCCCAAATTCGTCCAGCGGAAAAATGCCCAAAAAAGGGTGGGCTATAGCCTTTGGGCGTGGGGCTGGCGAAGTTCGTCCGCCGGACTCGGAATGGGGCGAGACTTTGCGTGCCCCCTCCGTGTGCCAAAAATAGGCCTCGGGCACAGCGGCGCCCAAAAATGAGGGCCCGAAGTCCGGGGCCCCAAGTTCGTCCAGCGGAAAAATGCCCAAAAAAGGGTGGGCTATAGCCTTTGGGCGTGGGGCTGGCGAAGTTCGTCCGCCGGACTCGGAATGGGGCGAGACTTTGCGTGCCCCCTCCGTGTGCCAAAAATAGGCCGCGGGCACAACGGCCCCCAAAAACGAGCGCCCGAAGTCCGGGGCCCCAAGTTCGTCCAGCGGAAAAATGCCCAAAAAAGGGTGGGCTATAGCCTTGGGGCTTGGGGCGTCGGGCTGGCGAAGTTCGTCCGCCGGACTCGGAATGGGGCGAGACTTTGCGTGCCCCCTCCGTGTGCCAAAAATAGGCCGCGGGCACAGGGCGCCCAAAAACGAGCGCCCGAAGCCCGGGGCCCCAAGTTCGTCCAGCGGAAAAATGCCCAAAAAAGGGTGGGCTATAGCCTTTGGGCGTGGGGCTGGCGAAGTTCGTCCGCCGGACTCGGAATGGGGCGAGACTTTGCGTGCCCCCTCCGTGTGCAAAAAATAGGCCGCGGGCACAGCGGCGCCCAAAAACGAGCGCCCGAAGTCCGGGGCCCCAAGTTCGTCCAGCGGAAAAATGCCCAAAAAAGGGTGGGCTATAGCCTTGGGGCGTGGGGCTGGCGACGTTCGTTCGCCGGACTCGGAATGGGGCGAGACTTTGCGTGCCCCCTCCTTGTGCCAAAAATAGGCCGCGGGCACAGCGGCGCCCAAAAACGAGCGCCCGAAGTCCGGGGCCCCAAGTTCGTCCAGCGGAAAAATGCCCAAAAAAGGGTGGGCTATAGCCTTGGGGCGTGGGGCTGGCGATGTTCGTCCGCCGGACTCGGAATGGGGCGAGACTTTGCGTGCCCCCTCCGTGTGCCAAAAATAGGCCGCGGGCACAGCGTCGCCCAAAAACGAGCGCCCGAAGTCCGGGGCCCCAAGTTCGTCCAGCGGAAAAATGCCCAAAAAAGGGTGGGCTATAGCCTCTGGGCGTGGGGCTGGCGAAGTTAGTCCGCCGGACTCGGAATGGGGTGAGACTTTGCGTGCCCCCTCCGTGTGCCAAAAATAGGCCGCGGGCACAGCGGCGCCAAAAAACGAGCGCCCGAAGTCCGGGGCCCCAAGTTCGTCCAGCGGAAAAATGCCCAAAAAAGGGTGGGCTATAGCCTTTGGGCGTGGGGCTGGCGAAGTTCGTCCGCCGGACTCGGAATGGGGCGAGACTTTGCGTGCCCTCTCCGTGTGCCAAAAATAGGCCGCGGGCATAGGGCGCCCAAAAACGAGCGCCCGAAGCCCGGGGCCCCAGGTTCGTCCAGCGGAAAAATGCCCAAAAAAGGGTGGGCTATAGCCTTTGGGCGTGGGTCTGGCGAAGTTCGTCCGCCGGACTCGGAATGGGGCGAGACTTTGCGTGCCCCCTCCGTGTGCAAAAAAATAGGCCGCGGGCACAGCGGCGCCCAAAAACGAGCGCCCGAAGTCCGGGGCCCCAAGTTCGTCCAGCGGAAAAATGCCCAAAAAAGGGTGGGCTATAGCCTTGGGGCGTGGGGCTGGCGAAGTTCGTTCGCCGGACTCGGAATGGGGCGAGACTTTGCGTGCCCCCTCCTTGTGCCAAAAATAGGCCGCGGGCACAGCGGCGCCCAAAAACGAGCGCCCGAAGTCCGGGGCCCCAAGTTCGTCCAGCGGAAAAATGCCCAAAAAAGGGTGGGCTATAGCCTTGGGGCGTGGGGCTGGCGATGTTCGTCCGCCGGACTCGGAATGGGGCGAGACTTTGCGTGCCCCCTCCGTGTGCCAAAAATAGGCCGCGGGCACAGCGGCGCCCAAAAACGAGCGCCCGAAGTCCGGGGCCCCAAGTTCGTCCCGCGGAAAAATGCCCAAAAAAGGGTGGGCTATAGCCTTTGGGCGTGGGGCTGGCGAAGTTCGTCCGCCGTACTCGGAATGGGGCGAGACTTTGCGTGCCCCCTCCGTGTGCCAAAAATAGGCCGCGGGCACAGCCGCACCCAAAAACGAGCGCCCGAAGTCCGGGGCCCCAAGTTCGTCCAGCGGAAAAATGCCCAAAAAAGGGTGGGCTATAGCCTTTGGGCGTGGGGCTGGCGAAGTTCGTCCGCCGGACTCGGAATGGGGCGAGACTTTGCGTGCCCCCTCCATGTGCCAAAAATAGGCCGCGGGCACAGCCGCGCCCAAAAACGAGCGCCCGAAGTCCGGGGCCCCAAGTTCGTCCAGCGGAAAAATGCCCAAAAAAGGGTGGGCTATAGCCTTTGGGCGTGGGGCTGGCGAAGTTCGTCCGCCGGACTCGGAATGGGGCGAGACTTTGCGTGCCCCCTCCATGTGCCAAAAATAGGCCGCGGGCACAGCCGCGCCCAAAAACGACGCCCGAAGTTCGTCCAGCGGAAAAATGCCCAAAAAAGGGTGGGCTATAGCCTTGGGGCGTGGGGCTGGCGAAGTTCGTCCGCCGGACTCGGAATGGGGCGATACTTTGCGTGCCCCCTCCGTGTGCCAAAAATAGGCCGCGGGCACAGCGGCGCCCAAAAACGAGCGCCCGAAGCACGGGGCCCCAAGTTCGTCCAGCGGAAAAATGCCCAAAAAAGGGTGGGCTATAGCCTTTGGGCGTGGGGCTGGCGAAGTTCGTCCGCCGGACTCGGAATGGGGCGAGACTTTGCGTGCCCCCTCCGTGTGCCAAAAATAGGACGCGGGCACAGCGGCGCCCAAAAACGAGCGCCCGAAGTCCGGGGCCCCAAGTTCGTCCAGCGGAAAAATGCCCAAAAAAGGGTGGGCTATAGCCTTTGGGCGTGGGGCTGGCGAAGTTCGTCCGCCGGACTCGGAATGGGGCGAGACTTTGCGTGCCCCCTCCGTGTGCCAAAAATAGGCCGCGGGCACAGCCGCGCCCAAAAACGAGCGCCCGAAGTCCGGGGCCCCAAGTTCGTCCAGCGGAAAAATGCCCAAAAAAGGGTGGGCTATAGCCTTTGGGCGTGGGGCTGGCGAAGTTCGTCCGCCGGACTCGGAATGGGGCGAGACTTCGCGTGGCCCCTCCGTGTGCCAAAAATAGGCCGCTGGCACAGCGGCGCCCAAAAACGAGCGCCCGAAGCACGGGGCCCCAAGTTCGTCCAGGGGAAAAATGCCCAAAAAAGGGTGGGCTATAGCCTTTGGGCGTGGGGCTGGCGAAGTTCGTCCGCCGGACTCGGAATGGGGCGAGACTTTGCGTGCCCCCTCCGTGTGCCAAAAATAGGCCGCGGGCACAGCCGCGCCCAAAAACGAGCGCCCGAAGTCCGGGGCCCCAAGTTCGTCCAGCGGAAAAATGCCCAAAAAAGGGTGGGCTATAGCCTTTGGGCGTGGGGCTGGCGAAGTTCGTCCGCCGGACTCGGAATGGGGCGAGACTTCGCGTGGCCCCTCCGTGTGCCAAAAATAGGCCGCTGGCACAGCGGCGCCCAAAAACGAGCGCCCGAAGCACGGGGCCCCAAGTTCGTCCAGCGGAAAAATGCCCAAAAAAGGGTGGGCTATAGCCTTTGGGCGTGGGGCTGGCGAAGTTCGTCCGCCGGACTCAGAATGGGGCGAGACTTTGCGTGCCCCCTCCGTGTGCCAAAAATAGGCCGCGGGCACAGCGGCGCCCAAAAACGAGCGCCCGAAGCCCGGGGCCCCAAGTTCGTCCAGCGGAAAAATGCCCAAAAAAGGGTGGGCTATAGCCTTTGGGCGTGGGGCTGGCGAAGTTCGTCCGCCGGACTCGGAATGGGGCGAGACTTTGCGTGCCCCCTCCGTGTGCCAAAAATAGGCCGCGGGCACAGCGGCGCCCAAAAACGAGCGCCCGAAGTCCGGGGCCCCAAGTTCGTCCAGCGGAAAAATGCCCAAAAAAGGGTGGGCTATAGCCTTTTGGCGTGGGGCTGGCGAAGTTCGTCCGCCGGACTCGGAATGGGGCGA
Source organism: Citrus australasica (assembly GCA_029618585.1). NCBI lineage: Eukaryota > Viridiplantae > Streptophyta > Magnoliopsida > Sapindales > Rutaceae > Citrus > Citrus australasica. Next base: position 21,428 of record JARCIV010000218.1, on the reverse strand, counting down.
GACTTTGCGTACCCCCTCCGTGTGCCAAAAATAGGCCGCGGGCACAGCCTCGCCCAAAAACGACACCCGAAGTCCGGGGCCCCAAGTTCGTCCAGCGGAAAAATGCCCAAAAAAGGGTGGGCTATAGCCTTGGGGCGTGGGGCTGGCGAAGTTCGTCCGCCGGACTCGGAATGGGGCGATACTTTGCGTGCCCCCTCCGTGTGCCAAAAATAGGCCGCGGGCACAGCGGCGCCCAAAAACGAGCGCCCGAAGCACGGGGCCCCAAGTTCGTCCAGCGGAAAAATGCCCAAAAAAGGGTGGGCTATAGCCTTTGGGCGTGGGGCTGGCGAAGTTCGTCCGCCGGACTCGGAATGGGGCGAGACTTTGCGTGCCCCCTCCGTGTGCCAAAAATAGGCCGCGGGCACAGCGGCGCCCAAAAACGAGCGCCCGAAGTCCGGGGCCCCAAGTTCGTCCAGCGGAAAAATGCCCAAAAAAGGGTGGGCTATAGCCTTTGGGCGTGGGGCTGGCGAAGTTCGTCCGCCGGACTCGGAATGGGGCGAGACTTTGCGTGCCCCCTCCGTGTGCCAAAAATAGGCCGCGGGCACAGCCGCGCCCAAAAACGAGCGCCCGAAGTCCGGGGCCCCAAGTTCGTCCAGCGGAAAAATGCCCAAAAAAGGGTGGGCTATAGCCTTTGGGCGTGGGGCTGGCGAAGTTCGTCCGCCGGACTCGGAATGGGGCGAGACTTCGCGTGGCCCCTCCGTGTGCCAAAAATAGGCCGCTGGCACAGCGGCGCCCAAAAACGAGCGCCCGAAGCACGGGGCCCCAAGTTCGTCCAGCGGAAAAATGCCCAAAAAAGGGTGGGCTATAGCCTTTGGGCGTGGGGCTGGCGAAGTTCGTCCGCCGGACTCAGAATGGGGCGAGACTTTGCGTGCCCCCTCCGTGTGCCAAAAATAGGCCGCGGGCACAGCGGCGCCCAAAAACGAGCGCCCGAAGCCCGGGGCCCCAAGTTCGTCCAGCGGAAAAATGCCCAAAAAAGGGTGGGCTATAGCCTTTGGGCGTGGGGCTGGCGAAGTTCGTCCGCCGGACTCGGAATGGGGCGAGACTTTGCGTGCCCCCTCCGTGTGCCAAAAATAGGCCGCGGGCACAGCGGCGCCCAAAAACGAGCGCCCGAAGTCCGGGGCCCCAAGTTCGTCCAGCGGAAAAATGCCCAAAAAAGGGTGGGCTATAGCCTTTTGGCGTGGGGCTGGCGAAGTTCGTCCGCCGGACTCGGAATGGGGCGAGACTTTGCGTACCCCCTCCGTGTGCCAAAAATAGGCCGCGGGCACAGCGGCGCCCAAAAATGAGCGCCCGAAGTCCGGGGCCCCAAGTTCGTCCAGCGGAAAAATGCCCAAAAAATTGTGGGCTATAGCCTTTGGGCGTGGGGCTGGCGAAGTTCGTCCGCCGGACTCGGAATGGGGCGAGACTTTGCGTGCCCCCTCCGTGTGCCAAAAATAGGCCGCGGGCACAGCCGCGCCCAAAAATGAGCGCCCGAAGTCCGGGGCCCCAAGTTCGTCCAGCGGAAAAATGCCCAAAAAAGGGTGGGCTATAGCCTTTGGGCGTGGGGCTGGCGAAGTTCGTCCGCCGGACTCGGAATGGGGCGAGACTTTGCGTGCCCCCTCCGTGTGCCAAAAATAGGCCGCGGGCACAGCGGCGCCCAAAAACGAGCGCCCGAAGTCCGGGGCCCCAAGTTCGTCCAGCGGAAAAATGCCCAAAAAAGGGTGGGCTATAGCCTTTTGGCGTGGGGCTGGCGAAGTTCGTCCGCCGGACTCGGAATGGGGCGAGACTTTGCGTGCCCCCTCCGTGTGCCAAAAATAGGCCGCGGGCACAGCGGCGCCCAAAAACGAGCGCCCGAAGTCCGGGGCCCCAAGTTCGTCCAGCGGAAAAATGCCCAAAAAATGGTGGGCTATAGCCTTTGGGCGTGGGGCTGGCGAAGTTCGTCCGCCGGACTCGGAATGGGGCGAGACTTTGCGTGCCCCCTCCGTGTGCCAAAAATAGGCCGCGGGCACAGCCGCGCCCAAAAATGAGCGCCCGAAGTCCGGGGCCCCAAGTTCGTCCAGCGGAAAAATGCCCAAAAAAGGGTGGGCTATAGCCTTTGGGCGTGGGGCTGGCGAAGTTCGTCCGCCGGACTCAGAATGGGGCGAGACTTTGCGTGCCCCCTCCGGGTGCCAAAAATAGGCCGCGGGCACAGCCGCGCCCAAAAACGAGCGCCCGAAGTCCGGGGTCCCAAGTTCGTCCAGCGGAAAAATGCCCAAAAAAGGGTGGGCTATAGCCTTTGGGCGTGGGGCTGGCGAAGTTCGTCCGCCGGACTCGGAATGGGGCGAGACTTTGCGTGCCCCCTCCGTGTGCCAAAAATAGGCCGCGGGCACAGCGGCGCCCAAAAACGAGCGCCCGAAGTCCGGGGCCCCAAGTTCGTCCAGCGGAAAAATGCCCAAAAAAGGGTGGGCTATAGCCTTTGGGCGTGGGGCTGGCGAAGTTCGTCCGCCGGACTCGGAATGGGGCGAGACTTTGTGTGCCGCGCTCCGTGTGCCAAAAATAGGCCGCGGGCACAGCGGCGCCCAAAAACGAGCGCCCGAAGTCCGGGGCCCCAAGTTCGTCCAGCGGAAAATGCCCAAAAAAGGGTGGGCTATAGCCTTTTGGCGTGGGGCTGGCGAAGTTCGTCCGCCGGACTCGGAATGGGGCGAGACTTTGCGTGCCCCCTCCGTGTGCCAAAAATAGGCTGCGGGCACAGCGGCGCCCAAAAACGAGTGCCCGAAGTCCGGGGCCCCAAGTTCGTCCAGCAGAAAAATGCCCAAAAAAGGTGGGCTATAGCCTTTGGGCGTGGGGCTGGCGAAGTTCGTCCGCCGGACTCGGAATGGGGGGAGACTTTGCGTGCCCCCTCCGTGTACCAAAAATAGGCCGCGGGCACAGCGGCGCCCAAAAACGAGCGCCCGAAGTCCGGGGCCCCAAGTTCGTCCAGCGGAAAAATGCCCAAAAAAGGGTGGGCTATAGCCTTTGGGCGTGGGGCTGGCGAAGTTCGTCCGCCGGACTCGGAATGGGGGGAGACTTTGCGTGCCCCCTCCGTGTGCCAAAAATAGGCCGCGGGCACAGTCGCGCCCAAAAACGAGCGCCCGAAGTCTGGGGCCCCAAGTTCGTCCAGCGGAAAAATGCCCAAAAAAGGGTGGGCTATAGCCTTTGGGCGTGGGGCTGGCGAAGTTCGTCCGCCGGACTCGGAATGGGGCGAGACTTTGCGTGCCCCCTCCGTGTGCCAAAAATAGGCCGCGGGCACAGCCGCGCCCAAAAACAAGCGCCTGAAGTCCGGGGCCCCAAGTTCGTCCAGCGGAAAAATGCCCAAAAAAGGGTGGGCTATAGCCTTTGGGCGTGGGGCTGGCGAAGTTCGTCCGCCGGACTCGGAATGGGGCGAGACTTTGCGTGCCCCCTCTGTGTGCCAAAAATAGGCCGCGGGCACAGCCGTGCCCAAAAACGAGCACCCGAAGTCCGGGGCCCCAACTTCGTCCAGCGGAAAAATGCCCAAAAAGGGTGGGCTATAGCCTTGGGGCGTGGGGCTGGCGAAGTTCGTCCGCCGGACTCGGAATGGGGCGAGACTTTGTGTGCCCCCTCCGTGTGCCAAAAATAGGCCGCGGGCACAGCGGCGCCCAAAAACGAGCGCCCGAAGTCCGGGGCCCCAAGTTCGTCCAGCGGAAAAATGCCCAAAAAAGGGTGGGCTATAGCTTTTAGGCGTGGGGCTGGCGAAGTTCGTCCGCCGGACTCGGAATGGGGCGAGACTTTGCGTGCCCCCTCCGTGTGCCAAAAATAGGCCGCGGGCACAGCCGCGACCAAAAACGAGCGCCCGAAGTCCGGGGCCCCAAGTTCGTCCAGCGGAAAAATGCCCAAAAAAGGGTGGGCTATAGCCTTGGGGCGTGGGGCTGGCGAAGTTCGTCCGCCGGACTCGGAATGGGGCGAGACTTTGCGTGCCCCCTCCGTGTGCCAAAAATAGGCCGCGGGCACAGCGGCGCCCAAAAACGAGCGCCCGAAGCCCGGGGCCCCAAGTTCGTCCAGCGGAAAAATGCCCAAAAAAGGGTGGGCTATCGCCTTGGGGCGTGGGGCTGGCGAAGTTCGTCCGCCGGACTCGGAATGGGGCGAGACTTTGCGTGCCCCCTCCGTGTGCCAAAAATAGGCCGCGGGCACAGCCGCGCCCAAAAACGAGCGCCCGAAGTCCGGGGCCCCAAGTTCGTCCAGTGGAAAAATGCCCAAAAAAGGGTGGGCTATAGCCTTGGGGCATGGGGCTGGCGAAGTTTGTCCGCCGGACTCGGAATGGGGCGAGACTTTGCGTGCCCCCTCCGTGTACCAAAAATAGGCCGCGGGCACAGCCGCGCCCAAAAACGAGCGCCCGAAGCCCGGGGCCCCAAGTTCGTCCAGCGGAAAAATGCCCAAAAAAGGGTGGGCTATAGCCTTGGGGCGTGGGGCTGGCGAAGTTCGTCCGCCGGACTCGGAATGGGGCGAGACTTTGCGTGCCCCCTCCGTGTGCCAAAAATAGGCTGCGGGCACAGCCGCGCCCAAAAACGAGCGCCCGAAGTCCGGGGCCCCAAGTTCGTCCAGCGGAAAAATGCCCAAAAAAGGGTGGGCTATAGCCTTTGGGCGTGGGGCTGGCGAAGTTCGTCCGCCGGACTCGGAATGGGGCGAGACTTTGCGTGCCCCCTCCGTGTGCCAAAAATAGGCCGCGGGCACAGCCGCGCCCAAAAACAAGCGCCTGAAGTCCGGGGCCCCAAGTTCGTCCAGCGGAAAAATGCCCAAAAAAGGGTGGGCTATAGCCTTTGGGCGTGGGGCTGGCGAAGTTCGTCCGCCGGACTCGGAATGGGGCGAGACTTTGCGTGCCCCCTCTGTGTGCCAAAAATAGGCCGCGGGCACAGCCGTGCCCAAAAACGAGCACCCGAAGTCCGGGGCCCCAAGTTCGCCCAGCGGAAAAATGCCCAAAAAGGGTGGGCTATAGCCTTGGGGCGTGGGGCTGGCGAAGTTCGTCCGCCGGACTCGGAATGGGGCGAGACTTTGTGTGCCCCCTCCGTGTGCCAAAAATAGGCCGCGGGCACAGCGGCGCCCAAAAACGAGCGCCCGAAGTCCGGGGCCCCAAGTTCGTCCAGCGGAAAAATGCCCAAAAAAGGGTGGGCTATAGCTTTTAGGCGTGGGGCTGGCGAAGTTCGTCCGCCGGACTCGGAATGGGGCGAGACTTTGCGTGCCCCCTCCGTGTGCCAAAAATAGGCCGCGGGCACAGCCGCGACCAAAAACGAGCGCCCGAAGTCCGGGGCCCCAAGTTCGTCCAGCGGAAAAATGCCCAAAAAAGGGTGGGCTATAGCCTTGGGGCGTGGGGCTGGCGAAGTTCGTCCGCCGGACTCGGAATGGGGCGAGACTTTGCGTGCCCCCTCCGTGTGCCAAAAATAGGCCGCGGGCACAGCGGCGCCCAAAAACGAGCGCCCGAAGTCCGGGGCCCCAAGTTCGTCCAGCGTAAAAATGCCCAAAAAACGATGGGCTATAGCCTTGGGGCGTGGGGCTGGCGAAGTTCGTCCGCCGGACTCGGAATGGGGCGAAACTTTGCGTGCCCCCTCCGTGTGCCAAAAATAAGCGTGGGCAAAGCCGCGCCCAAAAACGAGCGCCCGAAGTCCGGGGCCCCAAGTTCGTCCAGCGGAAAAATGCCCAAAAAAGGGTGGGCTATAGCCTTTGGGCGTGGGGCTGGCGAAGTTCGTCCGCCGGACTCGGAATGGGGTGAGACTTTGCGTGCCCCCTCCGTGTGCCAAAAATAGGCCGCGGGCACAGCCGCGCCCAAAAACGAGCGCTCGAAGTCCGGGGCCCCAAGTTCGTCCAGCGGAAAAATGCCCAAAAAAGGGTGGGCTATAGCCTTGGGGCGTGGGGCTGGCGAAGTTCGTCCGCCGGACTCGGAATGGGGCGAGACTTTGCGTGCCCCCTCCGTGTGCCAAAAATAGGCCGCGGGCACAGCCGCGCCCAAAAACGAGCGCCCGAAGTCCGGGGCCCCAAGTTCGTCCAGCGGAAAAATGCCCAAAAAAGTGTGGGCTATAGCCTTGGGGCGTGGGGCTGGCGATGTTCGTCCGCCGGACTCGGAATGGGGCGAGACTTTGCGTGCCCCCTCCGTTGCCAAAAATAGGCCGCAATCAAAGCCGCGCCCAAAAACGAGCGCCCGAAGTCTGGGGCCCCAAGTTCGTCCAGCGGAAAAATGCCCAAAAAAGTGTGGGCTATAGCCTTGGGGCGTGGGGCTGGCGAAGTTCGTCAGCCGGACTCGGAATGGGGCGAGAATTTGCGTGCCCCCTCCGTGTGCCAAAAATAGGCCGCGGGCACAGCCGCGCCCAAAAACGAGCGCCCGAAGTCCGGGGCCCCAAGTTCGTCCAGCGGAAAAATGCCCAAAAAAGGGTGGGCTATAGCCTTTGGGCGTGGGGCTGGCGAAGTTCGTCCGCCGGACTCGGAATGGGGCGAGACTTTGCGTGCCCCCTCCGTGTGCCAAAAATAGGCCGCGGGCACAGCCGCGCCCAAAAACGAGCGCTCGAAGTCCGGGGCCCCAAGTTCGTCCAGCGGAAAAATGCCCAAAAAAGGGTGGGCTATAGCCTTGGGGCGTGGGGCTGGCGAAGTTCGTCCGCCGGACTCGGAATGGGGCGAGACTTTGCGTGCCCCCTCCGTGTGCCAAAAATAGGCCGCGGCCAAAGCCGCGCCAAAAAACAAGCGCCCGAAGCCCGGGGCCCCAAGTTCGTCCAGCGGAAAAATGCCCAAAAAACAGGTGGGCTATAGCCTTGGGGAGTGGGGCGGGCGAAGTTTGTCCGCCGGACTCGGAATGGGGCGAAACTTTGCGTGCCCCCTCCGTGTGCCAAAAATAGGCCGCGGGCAAAGCCGCGCCCAAAAACAAGCGCCCGATGTCCGGGGCCCCAAGTTCGTCCAGCGGAAAAATGCCCAAAAAAGGGTGGGCTATAGCCTTGGGGCGTGGGGCTGGCGAAGTTCGTCCGCCGGACTCGGAATGGGGCGAGACTTTGCGTGCCCCCTCTGTGTGCCAAAAATAGGCCGCGGGCACAGCCGTGCCCAAAAACGAGCACCCGAAGTCCGGGGCCCCAAGTTCGTGCAGCGGAAAAATGCCCAAAAAGGGTGGGCTATAGCCTTGGGGCGTGGGGCTGGCGAAGTTCGTCCGCCGGACTCGGAATGGGGCGAAATTTTGCGTGCCCCCTCCGTGTGCCAAAAATAAGCGTGGGCAAAGCCGCGCCCAAAAACGAGCACCCGAAGTCCGGGGCCCCAAGTTCGTCCAGCGGAAAAATGCCCAAAAAACGGGTGGGCTATAGCCTTGGGGCGTGGGGCTGGCGAAGTTCGTCCGCTGGACTCGGAATGGGGCGAAACTTTGCGTGCCCCCTCCGTGTGCCAAAAATAGGCCGCGGACAAAGCCGCGCCCAAAAACGAGTGCCCGAAGTCCGGGGCCCCAAGTTCGTCCAGTGGAAAAATGCCCAAAAAACGATGGGCTATAGCCTTGGGGCGTGGGGCTGGCGAAGTTCTTCCGCCGGACTCGGAATGGGGCGAAACTTTACGTGCCCCCTCCGTGTGCCAAAAATAGGCCGCGGGAAAAGCCGCGCCCAAAAACGAGCGCCCGAAGTCCGGGGCCCCAAGTTTGTCCAGCGGAAAAATGCCCAAAAAACGATGGGCTATAGCCTCGGGGCGTGGGGCTGGCGAAGTTCGTCCGCCGGACTCGGAATGGGGCGAAACTTTGCGTGCCCCCTCCATGTACAAAAAATAGGCCGCGGGCAAAGCCGCGCCCAAAATAGAGCGCCCGAAGTCCGGGGCCCCTACTTCGTCCAGCGGAAAAATGCCCAAAAAACGGGTGGGCTATAGCCTTGGGGCGTGGGGCTGGCGAAGTTCGTCCGCCGGACTCGGAATGGGGCGAAACTTTGTGTGCCCCCTCCGTTTGCCAAAAATAGGCCGCTGGCACAGCCGCGCCCAAAAACGAGGGCCCGAAGTCCGGGGTCCCAAGTTCGTCCAGTGGAAAAATGCCCAAAAAACGATGGGCTATAGCCTTGGGGCGTGGGGCTGGCGAAGTTCGTCCGCCGGACTCGGAATGGGGTGAAACTTAGCGTGCCCCCTCCGTGTGCCAAAAATAGGCCGCGTGCAAAGCGGCGCCCAAAAACGAGAGCCCGAAGTCCGGGGCCTCAAGTTCGTCCAGCGGAAAAATGCCCAAAAAACGATGGGCTATAGCCTTGGGGCGTGGGGCTGGCGAAGTTCGTCCAGCGGACTCGGAATGGGACGAAACTTTGCGTGCCCCCTCCGTGTGCCAAAAATAGGCCGCGGGCAAACCGCGCCCAAAAACGAGCGCCCGAAGCCCGGGACCCCTAGTTCATCCAGCGGAAAAATGCCCAAAAAACGGGTGGGCTATAGCCTTGGGGCGTGGGGCGGGCGAAGTTGGTCCGCCGGACTCGGAATGGGACGAAACTTTACGTGCCCCCTCCGTGTGCCAAAAATAGGCCGCGGACAAAGACGCGCCCAAAAACGATCGCCCGAAGTCCGGGGCCCCAAGTTCGTCCAGTGGAAAAATGCCCAAAAAACGATGGGCTATAGCCTTGGGGCGTGGGGCTGGCGAAGTTCGTCCGCCGGACTCGGAATGGGGCGAAACTTTGCGTGCCCCCTCCGTGTGCCAAAAATAGGCCGCGGCCAAAGCCGCGCCAAAAAACAAGCGCCCGAAGCCCGGGGCCCCAAGTTCGTCCAGCGGAAAAATGCCCAAAAAACAGGTGGGCTATAGCCTTGGGGAGTGGGGCGGGCGAAGTTTGTCCGCCGGACTGGGAATGGGGCGAAACTTTGCGTGCCCCCTCCGTGTGCCAAATATAGGCCGCGGGCAAAGCCACGCCCAAAAACGAATGCCCGAAGCCCGGGGCCCCAAGTTCGTCCAGCGGAAAAATGCCCAAAAAACGGGTGGGCTATAGCCTTGGGGCGTGGGGCTGGCGAAGTTCGTCCGCCGGACTCGGAATGGGGCGAAACTTTGCGTGCCCCCTCCGTGTGCCAAAAATAGGCCGCGGGCAAAGCCGCGCCCAAAAACAAGCGCCCGATGTCCGGGGCCCCGAGTTCGTCCAGCGGAAAAATGCCCAAAAAACGATGGGCTATAGCCTTGGGGCGTGGGGCTGGCGAAGTTCGTCCAGCGGACTCGGAATGGGGCGAAACTTTGCGTGCCCCCTCCGTGTGCCAAAAATAGGCCACGGGCAAAGCCACGCCCAAAAACGAGTGCCCGAAGCCCGGGGCCCCAAGTTCGTCCAGCGGAAAAATGCCCAAAAAACGGGTGGGCTATAGCCTTGGGGCGTGGGGCTGGCGAAGTTCGTCCGCCGGACTCGGAATGGGGCGAAACTTTGCGTGCCCCCTCCGTGTGCCAAAAATAGGCCGCGGGCAAAGCCGCGCCCAAAAACAAGCGCCCGATGTCCGGGGCCCCGAGTTCGTCCAGCGGAAAAATGCCCAAAAAACGATGGGCTATAGCCTTGGGGCGTGGGGCTGGCGAAGTTCGTCCAGCGGACTCGGAATGGGGCGAAACTTTGCGTGCCCCCTCCGTGTGCCAAAAATAGGCCGCGGGCAATGCCGCGTCCAAAAACGAGCGCCCGAAGTCCGGGACCCCTAGTTCGTCCAGCGGAAAAATGCCCAAAAAACGGGTGGGCTATAGCCTTGGGGCGTGGGGCTGGCGAAGTTGGTCCGCCGGACTCGGAATGGGACGAAACTTTACGTGCCCCCTCCGTGTGCCAAAAATAGGCCGCGGACAAAGACGCGCCCAAAAACGATCGCCCGAAGTCCGGGGCCCCAAGTTCGTCCAGCGGAAAAATGCCCAAAAAACGATGGGCTATAGCCTTGGGGCGTGGGGCTGGCGAAGTTCGTCCGCCGGACTCGGAATGGGGCGAAACTTTGCGTGCCCCCTCCGTGTGCCAAAAATAGGCCGCGGCCAAAGCCGCGCCCAAAAACAAGCGCCTGAAGCCCGGGGCCCCAAGTTCGTCCAGCGGAAAAATGCCCAAAAAACAGGTGGGCTATAGCCTTGGGGCGTGGGGCGGGCGAAGTTTGTCCGCCGGACTTGGAATGGGGCGAAACTTTGCGTGCCCCCTTCGTGTGCCAAATATAGGCCGCGGGCAAAGCCGCGCCCAAAAACGAGTGCCCGAAGTCCGGGGCCCCGAGTTCGTCCAGCGGAAAAATGCCCAAAAAACGGGTGGGCTATAGCCTTGGGGCGTGGGGCTGGCGAAGTTCGTCCGCCGGACTCGGAATGGGGCGAAACTTTACGTGCCCCCTCCGTGTGCCAAAAATAGGCCGCGGACAAAGCCACGCCCAAAAAACAAGCGCCCGATGTCCGGGGCCCCGAGTTCGTCCAGCGGAAAAATGCCCAAAAAACGATGGGCTATAGCCTTGGGGCGTGGGGCTGGCGAAGTTCGTCCGCCGGACTCAGAATGGGGCAAAACTTTGCGTGCCCCCTCCGTGTGCCAAAAATAGGCCGCGGGCAAAGCCGCGCCCAAAAACGAGCGCCCGAAGTCCGGGGCACCAAGTTCGTCCAGCGGAGAAATGCCCAAAAAACGGGTGGGCTATAGCCTTGGGGCGTGGGGCATGGGGCTGGCGAAGTTCGTCCGCCGGACTCGGAATGGGGCGAAACTTTGCGTGCCCCCTCCGTGTGCCAAAAATAGGCCGCGGACAAAGCCGCGCCCAAAAACAAGCGCCCGATGTCCGGGGCCCCGAGTTCGTCCAGCGGAAAAATGCCCAAAAAACGATGGGCTATAGCCTTGGGGAGTGAGGCTGGCGAAGTTCGTCCGCCGGACTCAGAATGGGTCAAAACTTTGCGTGCCCCCTCCGTGTGCCAAAAATAGGCCGCGGGGAAAGCCACGCCCAAAAACGAGCGCCCGAAGTCCGGGGCACCAAGTTCGTCCAGCGGAGAAATGCCCAAAAAACGGGTGGGCTATAGCCTTGGGGCGTGGGGCTGGCGAAGTTCGTCCGCCGGACTCGGAATGGGGCGAGACTTTGCGTGCCCCCTCTGTGTGCCAAAAATAGGCCGCGGGCACAGCCGTGCCCAAAAACGAGCACCCGAAGTCCGGGGCCCCAAGTTCGTCCAGCGGAAAAATGCCCAAAAAGGGTGGGCTATAGCCTTGGGGCGTGGGGCTGGCGAAGTTCGTCCGCCGGACTCGGAATGGGGCGAAATTTTGTGTGCCCCCTCCGTGTGCCAAAAATAAGCGTGGGCAAAGCCGCGCCCAAAAACGAGCACCCGAAGTCCGGGGCCCCAAGTTCGTCCAGCGGAAAAATGCCCAAAAAACGGGTGGGCTATAGCCTTGGGGCGTGGGGCTGGCGAAGTTCGTCCGCTGGACTCGGAATGGGGCGAAACTTTGCGTGCCCCCTCCGTGTGCCAAAAATAGGCCGCGGACAAAGCCGCGCCCAAAAACGAGTGCCCGAAGTCCGGGGCCCCAAGTTCGTCCAGTGGAAAAATGCCCAAAAAACGATGGGCTATAGCCTTGGGGCGTGGGGCTGGCGAAGTTCTTCCGCCGGACTCGGAATGGGGCGAAACTTTACGTGCCCCCTCCGTGTGCCAAAAATAGGCCGCGGGAAAAGCCGCGCCCAAAAACGAGCGCCCGAAGTCCGGGGCCCCAAGTTTGTCCAGCGGCAAAATGCCCAAAAAACGATGGGCTATAGCCTCGGGGCGTGGGGCTGGCGAAGTTCGTCCGCCGGACTCGGAATGGGGCGAAACTTTGCGTGCCCCCTCCATGTACAAAAAATAGGCCGCGGGCAAAGCCGCGCCCAAAATAGAGCGCCCGAAGTCCGGGGCCCCTACTTCGTCCAGCGGAAAAATGCCCAAAAAACGGGTGGGCTATAGCCTTGGGGCGTGGGGCTGGCGAAGTTCGTCCGCCGGACTCGGAATGGGGCGAAACTTTGTGTGCCCCCTCCGTTTGCCAAAAATAGGCCGCTGGCAAAGCCGCGCCCAAAAACGAGGGCCCGAAGTCCGGGGCCCCAAGTTCGTCCAGTGGAAAAATGCCCAAAAAACGATGGGCTATAGCCTTGGGGCGTGGGGCTGGCGAAGTTCGTCCGCCGGACTCGGAATGGGGTGAAACTTAGCGTGCCCCCTCCGTGTGCCAAAAATAGGCCGCGTGCAAAGCGGCGCCCAAAAACGAGAGCCCGAAGTCCGGGGCCTCAAGTTCGTCCAGCGGAAAAATGCCCAAAAAACGATGGGCTATAGCCTTGGGGCGTGGGGCTGGCGAAGTTCGTCCAGCGGACTCGGAATGGGATGAAACTTTGCGTGCCCCCTCCGTGTGCCAAAAATAGGCCGCGGGCAAACCGCGCCCAAAAACGAGCGCCCGAAGCCCGGGACCCCTAGTTCATCCAGCGGAAAAATGCCCAAAAAACGGGTGGGCTATAGCCTTGGGGCGTGGGGCTGGCGAAGTTGGTCCGCCGGACTCGGAATGGGACGAAACTTTACGTGCCCCCTCCGTGTGCCAAAAATAGGCCGCGGACAAAGACGCGCCCAAAAACGATCGCCCGAAGTCCGGGGCCCCAAGTTCGTCCAGTGGAAAAATGCCCAAAAAACGATGGGCTATAGCCTTGGGGCGTGGGGCTGGCGAAGTTCGTCCGCCGGACTCGGAATGGGGCGAAACTTTGCGTGCCCCCTCCGTGTGCCAAAAATAGGCCGCGGCCAAAGCCGCGCCAAAAAACAAGCGCCCGAAGCCCGGGGCCCCAAGTTCGTCCAGCGGAAAAATGCCCAAAAAACAGGTGGGCTATAGCCTTGGGGAGTGGGGCGGGCGAAGTTTGTCCGCCGGACTCGGAATGGGGCGAAACTTTGCGTGCCCCCTCCGTGTGCCAAAAATAGGCCGCGGGCAAAGCCGCGCCCAAAAACAAGCGCCCGATGTCCGGGGCCCCAAGTTCGTCCAGCGGAAAAATGCCCAAAAAAGGGTGGGCTATAGCCTTGGGGCGTGGGGCTGGCGAAGTTCGTCCGCCGGACTCGGAATGGGGCGAGACTTTGCGTGCCCCCTCTGTGTGCCAAAAATAGGCCGCGGGCACAGCCGTGCCCAAAAACGAGCACCCGAAGTCCGGGGCCCCAAGTTCGTCCAGCGGAAAAATGCCCAAAAAGGGTGGGCTATAGCCTTGGGGCGTGGGGCTGGCGAAGTTCGTCCGCCGGACTCGGAATGGGGCGAAATTTTGCGTGCCCCCTCCGTGTGCCAAAAATAAGCGTGGGCAAAGCCGCGCCCAAAAACGAGCACCCGAAGTCCGGGGCCCCAAGTTCGTCCAGCGGAAAAATGCCCAAAAAACGGGTGGGCTATAGCCTTGGGGCGTGGGGCTGGCGAAGTTCGTCCGCTGGACTCGGAATGGGGCGAAACTTTGCGTGCCCCCTCCGTGTGCCAAAAATAGGCCGCGGACAAAGCCGCGCCCAAAAACGAGTGCCCGAAGTCCGGGGCCCCAAGTTCGTCCAGTGGAAAAATGCCCAAAAAACGATGGGCTATAGCCTTGGGGCGTGGGGCTGGCGAAGTTCTTCCGCCGGACTCGGAATGGGGCGAAACTTTACGTGCCCCCTCCGTGTGCCAAAAATAGGCCGCGGAAAAAGCCGCGCCCAAAAACGAGCGCCCGAAGTCCGGGGCCCCAAGTTTGTCCAGCGGAAAAATGCCCAAAAAACGATGGGCTATAGCCTCGGGGCGTGGGGCTCGCGAAGTTCGTCCGCCGGACTCGGAATGGGGCGAAACTTTGCGTGCCCCCTCCATGTACAAAAAATAGGCCGCGGGCAAAGCCGCGCCCAAAATAGAGCGCCCGAAGTCCGGGGCCCCTACTTCGTCCAGCGGAAAAATGCCCAAAAAACGGGTGGGCTATAGCCTTGGGGCGTGGGGCTGGCGAAGTTCGTCCGCCGGACTCGGAATGGGGCGAAACTTTGTGTGCCCCCTCCGTTTGCCAAAAATAGGCCGCTGGCAAAGCCGCGCCCAAAAACGAGGGCCCGAAGTCCGGGGCCCCAAGTTCGTCCAGTGGAAAAATGCCCAAAAAACGATGGGCTATAGCCTTGGGGCGTGAGGCTGGCGAAGTTCGTCCGCCGGACTCGGAATGGGGCGAAACTTTGCGTGCCCCCTCCGTGTGCCAAAAATAGGCCGCGGGCAAAGCCGCGCCCAAAAACAAGCGCCCAAAGTCCGGGGTCCCAAGTTCGTCCAGCGGAAAAATGCCCAAAAAACGGGTGGGCTATAGCCATGGGGCGTAGGGCTAGTGATGTTCGTCCGCCGGGCTCGGAATGGGCCGAAAATTTGCGTGCCCCCTCCTGGTGCCAAAAATAGGCCGCGGGCAAAGCCGCGCCCAAAAACGAGCACCCGAAGCCCGGGGCCCCAAGTTCGTCCAGCGGAAAAATGCCCAAAATACGGGTGGGCTATAGCCTTGGGGCGTGAGGCTGGCGAAGTTCGTCTGCCGGACTCGGAATGGGGCAAAACTTTGCGTGCCCCCTCCGTGTGCCAAAAATAGGCCGTGGTCAAAGCCGTTCCCAAAAACGAGCGCCCGAAGTCCGGGGCCCCAAGTTCGTCCAGCGGAAAAATGCCCAAAAAACGATGGGCTATAGCCTTGGGGCGTGGGGCTGGCGAAGTTCGTCCGCCGGACTCGGAATGGGGTGAAACTTTGCGTGCCCCCTCCGTGTGCCAAAAATAGGCCGCGTGCAAAGCCTCGCCCAAAAACGAGCGCCCGAAGTCCGGGGCCCCAAGTTCATCCAGCGGAAAAATGCCCAAAATACGGGTGGGCTATAGCCTTGGGGCGTGAGGCTGGCGAAGTTCGTCCGCCGGACTCGGAATGGGGCGAAACTTTGCGTGCCCCCTCCGTGTGCCAAAAATAGGACGCGGGCAAAGCCGCGCCCAAAAACGAGCACCCGAAGCCCGGGGCCCCTAGTTCGTCCAGAGGAAAAATGCCCAAAAAACGATGGGCTATAGCCTTGGGGCGTGGGGCTGGCGAAGTTCGTCCGCCGGACTCGGAATGGGGCGAAACTTTGCGTACCCCCTCCGTGTGCGAAAAATAGGCCGCGGACAAAGCCGCGCCCAAAAACGAGCGCCCGAAGTCCGGGGCCCCAAGTTCATCCAGCGGAAAAATGCCCAAAAAACGGGTGGGCTATAGCCTTGGGGCGTGGGGCTGGCGAAGTTCGTCCGCCGGACTCGGAATGGGGCGAAAATTGCGTGCCCCCTCCGTGTGCCAAAAATAGGCCGCGGGCAAAGCCGCGCCCAAAAACGAGAGCCCGAAGTCCGGGGCCCCTAGTTCGTCCAGCGGAAAAATGCCCAAAAAACAGGTGGGCTATAGCCTTGGGGCGTGAGGTTGGTGAAGTTCGTCCGGCGGACTCGGAATGGGATGAAACTTTGCGTGCTCCCTCCGTGTGCCAAAAATAGGCCGCGGGAAAACCCGCGCCCAAAAACGAGTGCCCGAAGTCCGCGGCCCCAAGTTCGTCCAGCGGAAAAATGCCCAAAAAAAGATGGGCTATAGCCTCGGGACGTGGGGCTGGCGAAGTTCGTCCGCCGGACTGGGAATGGGGCGAAACTTTGCGTGCCCCCTCCGTGTGCCAAAAATAGGCCGCGGGCAAAGCCGCGCCAAAAAACGAGCGCCCGAAGTCCGCGGCCCCAAGTTCGTCCAGCGGAAAAATGCCCAAAAAACGGGTGGGCTATAGCCTTGGGGCGTGGGGCTGGCGAAGTTCGTCCGCCGGACTCGGAATGGGGCGAAACTTTGCGTGCCCCCTCCGTGTGCCAAAAATAGGCCGCGGGCAAAGCCGCGCCCAAAAACGAGCGCCCGAAGTCCGGGGCCCCAAGTTCGTCCAGCGGAAAAATGCCCAAAAAACAGGTGGGCTATAGCCTTGGGGCGTGGGGCTGGCGAAGTTTGTCCGCCGGACTCGGAATGGGGCGAAACTTTGCGTGCCCCCTCCGTGTGCCAAAAATAGGCAGCGGACAAAGCCGCGTCCAAAAACGAGCACCCGAAGTCCGGGCTCCCAAGTTCGTCCAGCGGAAAATTGCCCAAAAAACGATGGGCTATACCTTGGGGCGTGGGGCTGGCGAAGTTCGTCCGCCGGACTCAGAATGGGGCGAAACTTTGCGTGCCCCCTCCTGGTGCCAAAAATACGCCGCGGGCAAAGCCGCGCACAAAAACTAGCGCCCGAAGCCCGGGGCCCCAAGTTCGTCAAGCGGAAAAATGCCCAAAATACGGGTGGGCTATAGCCTTGGGGCGTGAGGCTGGCGAATTTCGTCTGCCGGACTCGGAATGGGGCGAAACTTTGCGTGCCCCCTCCGTGTGCCAAAAATAGGCCGCGGTCAAAGCCGCTCCCAAAAACGAGCGCCCGAAGTCCGGGGCCCCAAGTTCGTCCAGCGGAAAAATGCCCAAAAAACGATGGGCTATATCCTTGGGGCGTGGGGCTGGCGAAGTTCGTCCGCCGGAGTCGGAATGGGGTGAAACTTTGCGTGCCCCCTCCGTGTACCAAAAATAGGCCGCGTGCAAAGCCTCGCCCAAAAACGAGCGCCCGAAGTCTGGGGCCCCAAGTTCGTCCAGCGGAAAAATGCCCAAAATACGGGTGGGCTATAGCCTTGGGGCGTGAGGCTGGCGAAGTTCGTCCGCCGGACTCGGAATGGGGCGAAACTTTGCGTGCCCCCTCCGTGTGCCAAAAATAGGCCGCGGGCAAAGCCGCGCCCAAAAACGAGCACCCGAAGCCCGGGGCCCCTAGTTCGTCCAGCGGAAAAATGCCCAAAAAACGATGGGCTATAGCCTTGGGGCGTGGGGCTGGCGAAGTTCGTCCGCCGGACTCGGAATGGGGCGAAACTTTGCGTACCCCCTCCGTGTGCGAAAAATAGGCCGCGGACAAAGCCGCGCCCAAAAACAAGCGCCCGAAGTCCGGGGCCCCAAGTTGATCCAGCGGAAAAATGCCCAAAATACGGGTGGGCTATAGCCTTGGGGCGTGGGGCTGGCGAAGTTCGTCCGCCGGACTCGGAATGGGGCGAAACTTTGCGTGCCCCCTCCGTGTACCAAAAATAGGCCGCGGGCAAATCCGCGCCCAAAAACGAGCACCCGAAGTCCGGGGCCCCAAGTTCGTCCAGCGGAAAATTGCCCAAAAAACGATGGGCTATAGCCTTGGGGCGTGGGGCTGGCGAAGTTCGTCCGCCGGACTCGGAATGGGGTGAAACTTTTCGTACCCCTCCGTGTACCAAAAATAAGCCGCGTGCAAAGCCTCGCCCAAAAACGAGCGCCCGAAGTCTGGGGCCCCAAGTTCGTCCAGCGGAAAAATGCCCAAAAAACGGGCGGGCTATAGCCTTGGGGCGTGGGGCTGGCGAAGTTCGTCCAGCGGACTCAGAATGGGGCGAAACTTTGCGTGCCCCCTCCGTGTGCCGAAAATAGGCCACGGGCAAAGCCGCGCCCAAAAACGAGCGCCCGATGTCCGGGGCCCCTAGTTCGTCCAGCGGAAAAATGCCCAAAAAACGGGTGGGCTATAGCCTTGGGGCGTGAGGCTGGTGAAGTTCGTCCGGCGGACTCGGAATGGGGCGAAACCTTGCGTGCCCCCTCCGTGTACCAAAAATAGGCCGCGGGCAAAGCCGCCCCCAAAAACGAGTGCCCGAAGTCCGCGGCCCCAAGTTCGTCCAGCGGAAAAATGCCCAAAAAACGGGTGGGCTATAGCCTTGGGGCGTGGGGCTGGCGAAGTTCGTCTGCCGGACTCGGAATGGGGCGAAACTTTGCGTGCCCCCTCCGTGTGCCAAAAATAGGCCGCGGGCAAAGCCGCGCCCAAAAACGAGCACCCGAAGCCCGGGGCCCCTAGTTCGTCCAGCGGAAAAATGCCCAAAAAACGATGGGCTATAGCCTTGGGGCGTGGGGCTGGCGAAGTTCGTCCGCCGGACTCGGAATGGGGCGAAACTTTGCGTACCCCCTCCGTGTGCGAAAAATAGGCCGCGGACAAAGCCGCGCCCAAAAACAAGCGCCCGAAGTCCGGGGCCCCAAGTTGATCCAGCGGAAAATTGCCCAAAATACGGGTGGGCTATAGCCTTGGGGCGTGGGGCTGGCGAAGTTCGTCCGCCGGACTCGGAATGGGGCGAAACTTTGCGTGCCCCCTCCGTGTACAAAAAATAGGCCGCGGGCAAATCCGCGCCCAAAAACGAGCACCCGAAGTCCGGGGCCCCAAGTTCGTCCAGCGGAAAATTGCCCAAAAAACGATGGGCTATAGCCTTGGGGCGTGGGGCTGGCGAAGTTCGTCCGCCGGACTCGGAATGGGGTGAAACTTTTCGTGCCCCCTCCGTGTGCCAAAAATAAGCCGCGTGCAAAGCCTCGCCCAAAAACGAGCGCCCGAAGTCTGGGGCCCCAAGTTCGTCCAGCGGAAAAATGCCCAAAAAACGGGCGGGCTATAGCCTTGGGGCGTGGGGCTGGCGAAGTTCGTCCAGCGGACTCAGAATGGGGCGAAACTTTGCGTGCCCCCTCCGTGTGCCGAAAATAGGCCACGGGCAAAGCCGCGCCCAAAAACGAGCGCCCGATGTCCGGGGCCCCTAGTTCGTCCAGCGGAAAAATGCCCAAAAAACGGGTGGGCTATAGCCTTGGGGCGTGAGGCTGGTGAAGTTCGTCCGGCGGACTCGGAATGGGGCGAAACCTTGCGTGCCCCCTCCGTGTACCAAAAATAGGCCGCGGGCAAAGCCGCCCCCAAAAACGAGTGCCCGAAGTCCGCGGCCCCAAGTTCGTCCAGCGGAAAAATGCCCAAAAAACGGGTGGGCTATAGCCTTGGGGCGTGGGGCTGGCGAAGTTCGTCCGCCGGACTCGGAATGGGGCGAAACTTTGCGTGCCCCCTCCGTGTGCCAAAAATAGGCCGCGGGCAAAGCCGCGCCCAAAAACGAGCGCCCGAAGTTCGGGGCCCCAAGTTCGTCCAGCGGAAAAATGCCCAAAAAAGGGTGGGCTATAGCCTTGGAGCGTGGGGCTGGCGAAGTTCGTCCGCCGGACTCGGAATGGGGCGAAACTTTGCGTGCCCCTTCCGTGTGCCAAAAATAGGCCGCGGACAAAGCCGCGCCCAAAAACGAGCGACCGAAGTCCGGGGTCCCAAGTTCGTCCAGCGGAAAAATGCCTAAAAAACGATGGGCTATAGCCTTGGGGCGTGGGGCTGGCGAAGTTCGTCCGCCGGACTCGGAATGGGGCGAAACTTTGCGTGCCTCCTCCGTGTGCCAAAAATAGGGCGAGGGAAAAGCCGCGCCCAAAAACGAGCTCCCGAAGTCCGGGGCCCCAAGTTCGTCCAGCGGAAAAATGCCCAAAAAACGGGTGGGCTATAGCCTTGGGGCGTGGGGCTGGCGAAGTTCGTCCGCCGGACTCGAAATGGGGTGAAACTTTGCGTACCCCCTCCGTGTGCCAAAAATAGGCCGCGGGCAAATCCGCGCCGAAAAATGAGCGCCCGAAGTCCGGGGTCCCAAGTTCGTCCAGCGGAAAAATGCCCAAAAAACGATGGGCTATATACCTTGGGGCGTGGGGATGGCGAAGTTCGTCCGCCGGACTCGGAATGGGGTGAAACTTTGCGTGCCCCCTCCGTGTGCAAAAAATAGGCCGTGGGCAAAGCCGCGCCCGAAGTCCGGGCCCCTAGTTCGTCCAGCGGAAAAATGCCCAAAAAACGGGTGGGCTATAGCCTTGGGGCATGGGGCTGGCGAAGTTCGTCCGCCTGACTCAGAATGGGGCGAAACTTTGCGTGACTCCTCCTTGTGCCAAAAATAGGCCGCGGGCAAAGCCGCGCCCAAAAATGAGCGCCCGAATCCCGGGGCCCCAAGTTCGTCCAGCGGAAAAATGCCCAAAATACGGGTGGGCTTCAGCCTTGGGGCGTGAGGCTGGCGAAGTTCGTCCGCCGGACTCGGAATGGGGCGAAACATTGCGTGCCCCCTCTGTGTGCCAAAAATAGGCCACGGGCAAAGCCGCGCCCAAAAATGAGCGCCCGAAGTCCGGGGCCCCAAGTTCGTCCAGCGGAAAAATGCCCAAAAAACGGGTGGGCTATAGCCACGGGGCGTGGGGCAGGCGAAGTTCGTCCGCCGGACTCGGAATGGGGCGAAACTTTGCGTGCCCCGTCCGTGTGCCAAAAATAGGCCGCGGGCAAAGCCGCGCCAAAAAAACGAGCGCCCGAAGTCCGCGGCCCCAAGTTCGTCCAGCGGAAAAATTCCCAAAAAACGGGTGGGCTATAGCCTTGGGGCGTGGGGCTGGCGAAGTTCGTCCGCCGGACTCGGAATGGGACGAAACTTTGCGTGCCCCCTCCGTGTGCCAAAAATAGGCCGCGGCCAAAGCCGCGCCCAAAAACAAGGGCCCGAAGTCCGAGGCCCCAAATTCGTCCAGCGGAAAAATGCCCAAAAAACAGGTGGGCTATAGCCTTGGGGCGTGGGGCTGGCGAAGTTTGTCCGCCGGACTCGGAATGGGGCGAAACTTTGTGTGCCCCCTCCGTGTGCCAAAAATAGGCCGCGGGCAAAGCCGCGCCCAAAAACGAGCACCCGAAGTCCGGGGTCCCAAGTTCGTCCAGCGGAAAATTGCCCAAAAAACGATGGGCTATACCTTGGGGCGTGGGGCTGGCGAAGTTCGTCCGCCGGACTCAGAATGGGGCGAAACTTTGCGTGCCCCCTCCTTGTGCCAAAAATAGGCCGCGGGCAAAGCCGCGCCGAAAAACGAGCGCCCGAAGCCTGGGTCCCCAAGTTCGTCCAGCGGAAAAATGCCCAAAATACGGGTGGGCTATAGCCTTGGGGCGTGAGGCTGGCGATGTTCGTCCGCCGGACTCGGAATGGGGCGAAACTTTACGTGCCCCCTCCGTGTACCAAAAATAGGCCGTGGGCAAAGCCGCGCCCAAAAACGAGCGCCCGAAGTCCGGGGCCCTAAGTTCGTCCAGCGGAAAAATGCCCAAAAAACGGGTGGGCTATAGCCTTCGGGCGTGGGGCTGGCGAAGTTCGTCCGCCGGACTCGGAATGGGGCGAAACTTTGCGTGCCCCCTTCGTGTACCAAAAATAGGCCGCGGACAAAGCCGCGCCCAAAAAACAAGCGCCCGAAGTCCGGGGCCCCAAGTTCGTCCAACGGAAAAATTCCCAAAAAACGGGTGGGCTATAGCCTTGGGGCGTGGGGCTGGCGAAGTTCGTCCGCCGGACTCGGAATTGTGCGAAACTTTGCGTGCCCCCTCCGTGTGCCAAAAATAGGCCGCGGGCAAAGCCGCGCCCAAAAACGAGCGCCCGAAGTCCGGGGCCCCAAGTTCGTCCAGCGGAAAAATGCCCAAAAAACGATGGGCTATAGCCTTGGGGCGTGGGGCTCGCGAAGTTCGTCCGCCGGACTCGGAATGGGGCGTAACTTTGCGTGCCCCCTCCGTGTGCCAAAAATAGGCCGCGGGCAAAGCTGCGCCCAAAAACGAGCACCCGAAGTCCGGGGCCCCAAGTTCGTCCAGCGGAAAAATGCCCAAAAAACGGGTGGGCTATAGCCTTGGGGCGTGGGGCTGGCGAAGTTCGTCCGCCGGA
>JARCIV010000217.1:0-71969 GCA_029618585.1 Citrus australasica | reverse complement strand
GCCCCCTCCGTGTGCCAAAAATAGGCCGCGGGCACAGCCGCGCCCAAAAACGAGGGCCGGAAGTCCGGGGGCCCCAAGTTCGTCCAGCGGAAAAATGCCCAAAAAAAGGGTGGGCTATAGCCTTGGGGCGTGGAGCTGGCGAAGTTCGTCCGCCAGACTCGGAATGGGGCGAGACTTTGCCTGCCCCCTCCGTGTGCCAAAAATAGGCCGCGGGCACAGCCGCGCCCAAAAACGAGCGCCCGAAGTCCGGCGCCCCAAATTCGTCCAGCGGAAAAATGCCCAAAAAAAGGGTGGGCTATAGCCTTGGGGCGTGGGGCTGGCGAAGTTCGTCCGCCAGACTCGGAATGGGGTGAGACTTTGCCTGCCCCCTCCGTGTGCCAAAAATAGGCCGCGGGCACAGCCGCGCCCAAAAACGAGCGCCCGAAGTCCGGGGCCCCAAGTTCGTCCAGCGGAAAAATGCCCAAAAAAACGGGTGGGCTATAGCCTAGGGGCGTGGGGCTGAAGAAGTTCGTCCTCCGGACTCGGAATGGGGCGAGACTTTGCGTGCCCCCTCCGTGTGCCAAAAATAGGCCGCGGGCACAGCCGCTCCCAAAAACGAGCGCCCGAATTCCGGCGCCCCAAATTCGTCCAGCGGAAAAATGCCCAAAAAAAGGGTGGGCTATAGCCTTGGGGCGTGGGGCTGGCGAAGTTCGTCCGCCAGACTCGGAATGGGATGAGACTTTACCTGCCCCCTCCGTGTGCCAAAAATAGGCCGCGGACACAGCCGCGCCCAAAAACGAGGGCCGGAAGTCCGGGGCCCCAAGTTCGTCCAGCGGAAAAATGCCCAAAAAAAGGGTGGGCTATAGCCTTGGGGCGTGGGGCTGGCGAAATTCGTCCGCCGGACTCGGAATGGGGCGAGACTTTACGTGCCCCCTCCGTGAGCCAAAAATAGGCCGCGGGCACAGCCGCGCCCAAAAACGAGCGCCCGAAGTCCGGGGCCCCAAGTTCGTCCAGCGGAAAAATGCCCAAAAAAAGGGTGGGCTATAGCCTTGGGGCGTGGAGCTGGCGAAGTTCGTCCGCCGGACTCGGAATGGGGCGAGACTTTGCCTGCCCCCTCCGTGTGCCAAAAATAGGCCGCGGGCACAGTCGCGCCCAAAAACGAGCGCCCGAAGTCCGGCGCCCCAAATTCGTCCAGCGGAAAAATGCCCAAAAAAAGGGTGGGCTATAGCCTTGGGGCGTGGGGCTGGCGAAGTTCGTCCGCCAGACTCGGAATGGGGTGAGACTTTGCCTGCCCCCTCCGTGTGCCAAAAATAGGCCGCGGGCACAGCCGCGCCCAAAAACGAGCGCCCGAAGTCCGGGGCCCCAAGTTCGTCCAGCGGAAAAATGCCCAAAAAAAGGGTGGGCTATAGCCTTGGGGCGAGGGGCTGGCGAAGTTCGTCCGCCGGACTCGGAATGGGGCGAGACTTTGCCTGCCCCCTCCTTGTGCCAAAAATAGGCCGCGGGCACAGCCGCGCCCAAAAACGAGCGCCGGAAGTCCGGGGCCCCAAGTTCGTCCAGCGGAAAAATGCCCAAAAAACGGGTGGGCTATAGCCTTGGGGCGTGGGGCTGGCGAAGTTCGTCCGCCAGACTCGGAATGCGGCGAGACTTTTCTTGCCACCTCCGTGTGCCAAAAATATGCCGCGGGCACAGCTTCGCCCAAAAACGAGCGCCCGAAGTCCGGGGCCCCAAGTTCGTCCAGCGGAAAAATGCCCAAAAAAAGGGTGGGCTATAGCCTTGGGGCGTGGGGCTGGCGAAGTTCGTCCGCCGGACTCGGAATGGGGTGAGACTTTACGTGCCCCCTCCGTGTGCCAAAATTAGGCCGCGGGCACAGCCGCGCCCAAAAACGAGCGCCCGAAGCCCGGGGCCCCAAGTTCGTCCAGCGGAAAAATGCCCAAAAAAGGGTGGGCTATAGCCTTGGGGCGTGGGACTGGCGAAGTTCGTCCGCCGGACTCGGAATGGGGCGAGCCTTTGCGTGCCCCCTCGGTGTGCCAAAAATAGGCCGCGGGCACAGCCGCGCCCAAAAACGAGCGCCCGATGTCCGGGGCCCCAAGTTCGTCCAGCGGAAAAATGCCCAAAAAAATGGTGGGATATAGCCTTGGGGCGTGGGGCTGGCGAAGTTCGTCCGCCGGACTCGGAATGGGGCGAGACTTTGCCTGCCCCTCCGTGTGCCAAAAATAGGCCGCGGGCACAGCCGAGCCCAAAAAAGAGCGCCCGAAGTCCGGGGCCCCAAGTTCGTCCAGCGGAAAAATGCCCAAAAAACGGGTGGGCTATAGCCTTGGGGCGTGGGGCTGGCGAAGTTCGTCCGTCGGACTCGGAATGGGGCGAGACTTTGCTTGCCACCTCCGTGTGCCAAAAATATGCCGCGGGCACAGCTTCGCCCAAAAACGAGCACCCGAAGTCCGGGGCCCCAAGTTCGTCCAGCGGAAAAATGCCCAAAAAAAGGGTGGGCTATAGCCTTGGGGCGTGGGGCTGGCGAAGTTCGTCCGCTGGACTCGGAATGGGGTGAGACTTTACGTGCCCCCTTCGTGTGCCAAAATTAGGCCGCGGGCACAGCCGTGCCCAAAAACGAGCGCCCGAAGCCCGGGGCCCCAAGTTCGTCCAGCGGAAAAATGCCCAAAAAAAGGGTGGGCTATAGCCTTGGGGCGTGGGGCTGGCGAAGTTCGTCCGCCGGACTCTGAATGGGGCGAGACTTTGCGTGCCCCCTCCGTGTGCCAAAAATAGGCCGCGGGCACAGCCGCGCCCAAAAACGAGCGCCCGAAGTCCGGGGCCCCAAGTTCGTCCAGCGGAAAAATGCCCAAAAAAGGGTGGGCTATAGCCTTGGGGCGTGGGACTGGCGAAGTTCGTCCGCCGGACTCGGAATGGGGGAGCCTTTGCGTGCCCCCTCCGTGTGCCAAAAATAGGCCGCGGGCACAGCCGCGCCCAAAAACGAGCGCCCGAAGTCCGGGGCCCCAAGTTCGTCCAGCGGAAAAATGCCCAAAAAAGGGTGGGCTATAGCCTTGGGGCGTGGGACTGGCGAAGTTCGTCCGCCGGACTCGGAATGGGGGAGCCTTTGCGTGCCCCCTCCGTGTGCCAAAAATAGGCCGCGGGCACAGCCGTGCCCAAAAAAGAGCGCCCGATGTACGGGGCCCCAAGTTCGTCCAGCGGAAAAATGCCCAAAAAACGGGTGGGCTATAGCCTTGGGGCGTGGGGCTGGCGAAGTTCGTCCGCCGGACTCGGAATGGGGCGAGACTTTGCTTGCCACCTCCGTGTGCCAAAAATATGCCGCGGGCACAGCTTCGCCCAAAACCGAGCGCCCGAAGTCCGGGGCCCCAAGTTCGTCCAGCGGAGAAATGCCCAAAAAAAGGGTGGGCTATAGCCTTGGGGCGTGGGGCTGGCGAAGTTCGTCCGCCGGACTCGGAATGGGGTGAGACTTTACGTGCCCCCTCCGCGTGCCAAAATTAGGCCGCAGGCACAGCCGCGCCCAAAAATGAGTGCCCGAAGTCCGGGGCCCCAACTTCGTCCAGCGGAAAAATGCCCAAAAAAAGGGTGGGCTATAGCCTTGGGGCGTGGGGCTGGCGAAGTTCGTCCGCTGGACTCGGAATGGGGTGAAACTTTACGTGCCCCCTTCGTGTGCCAAAATTAGGCCGCGGGCACAGCCGTGCCCAAAAACGAGCGCCCGAAGCCCGGGGCCCCAAGTTCGTCCAGCGGAAAAATGCCCAAAAAAAGGGTGGGCTATAGCCTTGGGGCGTGGGGCTGGCGAAGTTCGTCCGCCGGACTCTGAATGGGGCGAGACTTTGCGTGCCCCCTCCGTGTGCCAAAAATAGGCCGCGGGCACAGCCGCGCCCAAAAACGAGCGCCCGAAGTCCGGGGCCCCAAGTTCGTCCAGCGGAAAAATGCCCAAAAAAGGGTGTGCTATAGCCTTGGGGCGTGGGACTGGCGAAGTTCGTCCGCCGGACTCGGAATGGGGGAGCCTTTGCGTGCCCCCTCCGTGTGCCAAAAATAGGCCGCGGGCACAGCTGCGCCCAAAAAAGAGCGCCCGATGTACGGGGCCCCAAGTTCGTCCAGCGGAAAAATGCCCAAAAAACGGGTGGGCTATAGCATTGGGGCGTGGGGCTGGCGAAGTTCGTCCGCCGGACTCGGAATGGGGCGAGACTTTGCTTGCCACCTCCGTGTGCCAAAAATATGCCGCGGGCACAGCTTCGCCCAAAACCGAGCGCCCGAAGTCCGGGGCCCCAAGTTCGTCCAGCGGAAAAATGCCCAAAAAAAGGGTGGGCTACAGCCTTGGGGCGTGGGGCTGGCGAAGTTCGTCCGCCGGACTCGGAATGGGGTGAGACTTTACGTGCCCCCTCCGCGTGCCAAAATTAGGCCGCAGGCACAGCCGCGCCCAAAAATGAGTGCCCGAAGTCCGGGGCCCCAACTTCGTCCAGCGAAAAAATGCCCAAAAAAGGGTGGACTATAGCCTTGGGGAGTGGGGCTGGCGAAGTTCGTCCGCCGGACTCGGAATGGGGCGAGACTTTGCGTGCCCCCTCCGTGTGCCAAAAATAGGCCGCGGGCACAGCCGCGCCCAAAAAAGAGCACTTGAAGTCCGGGGCCCCAAGTTCGTCCAGCGGAAAAATGCCCAAAAAAGGGTGGGCTATAGCCTTGGGGCGTGGGGCTGGCGAAGTTCGTCTGCCGGACTCGGAATGGGACGAGACTTTGCGTGCCCCCTCCGTGTGCCAAAAATAGGCCGCGGGCACAGCCGCGCCCAAAAACGAGCGCCTGAAGTCCGGGGCCCCAAGTTCGTCCAGCGGAAAAATGCCCAAAAAAAGGGTGGGCTATAGCCTTGGGGCGTGGGGCCGGCGAAGTTCGTCTGCCAGACTCGGAATGGGGCGAGACTTTGCGTCCCCCCTCTGTGTGCCAAAAATAGGCCGCGGGCACAGCCGCGCCAAAAAACGAGCGCCCGAAGTCCGGGGCCCCAAGTTAGTCCAGCGGAAAAATGCCCAAAAAAAGGGTGGGCTATAGCCTTGCGGCGTGGGGCTGGCGAAGTTCGTCCGCCAGACTCGGAATGGGGCGAGACTTTACGTTCCCCCTCCGTGTGCAAAAAATAGGTCGCGGGCACAGCCGCGCCCAAAAACGAGCGCCCGAAGTCCGGGGCCCCAAGTTCGTCCAGCGGAAAAATGCCCAAAAAAAGGGTGGGCTATAGCCTTGGGGCGTGGGGCTGGCGAAGTTCGTCCGCCGGACTCGGAATGGGGTGAGACTTTACGTGCCCCCTCCGTGTGCCAAAAATATGCGGCGGGCACAGCCGCACCCAAGAACGAGCGCCGGAAGTCCGGGGCCCCAATTTCGTCCAGCGGAAAAATGCCCAAAAAAGGGTGGGCTATAGCCTTGGGGCGTGGGGCTGGCGAAGTTCGCCTGCCGGACTCGGAATGGGGCGAGACTTTGCGTGCCCCCTCCGTGTGCCAAAAATAGGCCGCGGGCACAGCCGCGCCCAAAAACGAGCGCTTGAAGTCCGGGGCCCCAAGTTCATCCAGCGGAAAAATGCCCAAAAAAGGGTGGGCTATAGCCTTGGGGCGTGGGGCTGGCGAAGTTCGTCTGCCGGACTCGGAATGGGGTGAGACTTTACGTGCCCCCTCCGTGTGCCAAAAATAGGCCGCGGGCACAGCCGCGCCCAAAAACGAGCGCTTGAAGTCCGGGGCCCCAAGTTCGTCCAGCGAAAAAATGCCCAAAAAAGGGTGGGCTATAGCCTTGGGGCGTGGGGCTGGCGAAGTTCGTCTGCCGGACTCGGAATGGGGCGAGACTTTGCGTGCCCCCTCCGTGTGCCAAAAATAGGCCGCGGCCACAGCCGCGCCCAAAAACGAGCGCCCGAAGTCCGGGGCCCCAAGTTCGTCCAGCGGAAAAATGCCCAAAAAAAGGGTGGGCTATAGCCTTGGGGCGTGGGGCTGGCGAAGTTCGTCCGCCGGACTCTGAATGGGGCGAGACTTTGCGTGCCCCCTCCGTGTGCCAAAAATAGGCCGCGGGCACAGCCGCGCCCAAAAACGAGCGCCCGAAGTCCGGGGCCCCAAGTTCGTCCAGCGGAAAAATGCCCAAAAAAGGGTGGGCTATAGCCTTGGGGCGTGGGACTGGCGAAGTTCGTCCGCCGGACTCGGAATGAGGGATCCTTTCCGTGCCCCCTCCGTGTGCCAAAAATAGGCCGCGGGCACCGCCGCGCCCAAAAAAGAGCGCCCGATGTCCGGGGCCCCAAGTTCGTCCAGCGGAAAAATGCCCAAAAAATGGGTGGGCTATAGCCTTGGGGCGTGGGGCTGGCGAAGTTCGTCCGCCGGACTCTGAATGGGGTGAGACTTTGCGTGCCCCCTCCGTGTGCCAAAAATAGGCCGCGGGCACAGCCGCGCCCAAAAACGAGCGCCCGAAGTCCGGGGCCCCAAGTTCGTCCAGCGGAAAAATGCCCAAAAAAGGGTGGGCTATAGCCTTGGGGCGTGGGACTGGCGAAGTTCGTCCGCCGGACTCGGAATGGGGGAGCCTTTGCGTGCCCCCTCCGTGTGCCAAAAATAAGCCGCGCCCAAAAACGAGCGCCCGAAGTCCGGGGCCCCAAGTTCGTCCAGCGGAAAAATGCCCAAAAAAGGGTGGGCTATAGCCTTGGGGCGTGGGACTGGCGAAGTTCGCCCGCCGGACTCGGAATGGGGGAGCCTTTGCGTGCCCCCTCCGTGTGCCAAAAATAGGCCGCGGGCACAGCCGCGCCCAAAAAAGAGCGCCCGATGTCCGGGGCCCCAAGTTCGTCCAGCGGAAAAATGCCCAAAAAACGGGTGGGCTATAGCCTTGGGGCGTGGGGCTGGCGTAGTTCGTCCGCCGGACTCGGAATGGGGCGAGACTTTGCTTGCCACCTCCGTGGGCCAAAAATATGCCGCGGGCACAGCTTCGCCCAAAACCGAGCGCCCGAAGTCCGGGGCCCCAAGTTCGTCCAGCGAAAAAATGCCCAAAAAAGGGTGGACTATAGCCTTGGGGAGTGTGGCTGGCGAAGTTCGTCCGCCGGACTCGGAATGGGGCGAGACTTTGCGTGCCCCCTCCGTTTGCCAAAAATAGGCCGCGGGCACAGCCGCGCCAAAAAAAGAGCGCCCGAAGTCCGGGGCCCCAAGTTAGTCCAGCGGAAAAATGCCCAAAAAAAGGGTGGGCTATAGCCTTGCGGCGTGGGGCTGGCGAAGTTCGTCCGCCAGACTCGGAATGGGGCGAGTCTTTACGTTCCCCCTCCGTGTGCAAAAAATAGGTCGCGGGCACAGCCGCGCCCAAAAACGAGCGCCCGAAGTCCGGGGCCCCAAGTTCGTCCAGCGGAAAAATGCCCAAAAAAAGGGTGGGCTATAGCCTTGGGGCGTGGGGCTGGCGAAGTTCGTCCGCCGGACTCGGAATGGGGTGAGACTTTACGTGCCCCCTCCGTGTGCCAAAAATATGCGGCGGGCACAGCCGCACCTAAGAACGAGCGCCGGAAGTCCGGGGCCCCAAGTTCGTCCAGCGGAAAAATGCCCAAAAAAAGGGTGGGCTATAGCCTTGGGGCGTGGGGCTGGCGAAGTTCGTCCGCCGGACTCGGAATGGGGCGAGACTTTGCGTGCCCCCTCCGTGTGCCAAAAATGCCCAAAAACGAGCGCTTGAAGTCCGGGGCCCCAAGTTCGTCCAGCGGAAAAATGCCCAAAAAAGGGTGGGCTATAGCCTTGGGGCGTGGGGCTGGCGAAGTTCGTCTGCCGGACTCGGAATGGGGCGAGACTTTGCGTGCCCCCTCCGTGTGCCAAAAATAGGCCGCAGGCACAGCCGCGCCCAAAAACGAGCGCCCGAAGTCCGGGGCCCCAAGTTCGTCCAGCGGAAAAATGCCCAAAAAAAGGGTGGGCTATAGCCTTGGGGCGTGGGGCCGGCGAAGTTCGTCCGCCAGACTCGGAATGGGGCGAGACTTTGCGTCCCCCCTCTGTGTGCCAAAAATAGGCCGCGGGCACAGCCGCGCCCCACAACGAGCGCCCGAAGTCCGGGGCCCCAAGTTCGTCCAGCGGAAAAATGCCCAAAAAAAGGGTGGGCTATAGCCTTGCGGCGTGGGGCTGGCGAAGTTCGTCCGCCAGACTCGGAATGGGGCGAGTCTTTACGTTCCCCCTCCGTGTGCAAAAAATAGGTCGCGGGCACAGCCGCGCCCAAAAACGAGCGCCCGAAGTCCGGGGCCCCAAGTTCGTCCAGCGGAAAAATGCCCAAAAAAAGGGTGGGCTATAGCCTTGGGGCGTGGGGCCGGCGAAGTTCGTCCGCCAGACTCGGAATGGGGCGAGACTTTGCGTCCCCCCTCTGTGTGCCAAAAATAGGCCGCGGGCACAGCCGCGCCCCACAACGAGCGCCCGAAGTCCGGGGCCCCAAGTTCGTCCAGCGGAAAAATGCCCAAAAAAAGGGTGGGCTATAGCCTTGCGGCGTGGGGCTGGCGAAGTTCGTCCGCCAGACTCGGAATGGGGCGAGTCTTTACGTTCCCCCTCCGTGTGCAAAAAATAGGTCGCGGGCACAGCCGCGCCCAAAAACGAGCGCCCGAAGTCCGGGGCCCCAAGTTCGTCCAGCGGAAAAATGCCCAAAAAAAGGGTGGGCTATAGCCTTGGGGCGTGGGGCTGGCGAAGTTCGTCCGCCGGACTCGGAATGGGGTGAGACTTAACGTGCCCCCTCCGTGTGCCAAAAATATGCGGCGGGCACAGCCGCACCTAAGAACGAGGGCCGGAAGTCCGGGGCCCCAAGTTCGTCCAGCGGAAAAATGCCCAAAAAAAGGGTGGGCTATAGCCTTGGGGCGTGGGGCTGGCGAAGTTCGTCCGCCGGACTCGGAATGGGGCGAGACTTTGCGTGCCCCCTCCGTGTGCCAAAAATGCCCAAAAACGAGCGCTTGAAGTCCGGGGCCCCAAGTTCGTCCAGCGGAAAAATGCCCAAAAAAGGGTGGGCTATAGCCTTGGGGCGTGGGGCTGGCGAAGTTCGTCTGCCGGACTCGGAATGGGGCGAGACTTTGCGTGCCCCCTCCGTGTGCCAAAAATAGGCCGCAGGCACAGCCGCGCCCAAAAACGAGCGCCCGAAGTCCGGGGCCCCAAGTTCGTCCAGCGGAAAAATGCCCAAAAAAAGGGTGGGCTATAGCCTTGGGGCGTGGGGCCGGCGAAGTTCGTCCGCCAGACTCGGAATGGGGCGAGACTTTGCGTCCCCCCTCTGTGTGCCAAAAATAGGCCGCGGGCACAGCCGCGCCCCACAACGAGCGCCCGAAGTCCGGGGCCCCAAGTTCGTCCAGCGGAAAAATGCCCAAAAAAGGGTGGGCTATAGCCTTGGGGCGTGGGGCTGGCAAAGTTCGTCCGCCGGACTCGGAATGGGGCGAGACTTTACGTGCCCCATCCGTGTACCAAAAATAGGCCGCGGGCACAGCCGCGCCCAAAAACGAGAGCCCGAAGTCCGGGGCCCCAAGTTCGTCCAGCGGAAAAATGCCCAAAAAAAGAGTGGGCTATAGCCTTGGGGCGTGGGGCTGGCGAAGTTCGTCCGCCGGGCTCGTAATAGGGCGAGACTTTTCGTGCCCCTTCCGCGTGCCAAAAATAGGCCGCGGGCACAGCCGCGCCCAAAAACGAGCGCCCGAAGCCCGGGGCCCCAAGTTCGTCCAGCGGAAAAATACCCAAAAAAAGGGTGGGCTATAGCCTTGGGGTGTGGGGCTGGCGAAGTTCGTCCGCCGGACTCGGAATGGGGCGAGACTTTGCGTGCCCCCTCCGTTTGCCAAAAGTAGGCCGCGGGCACAGCCGCGCCAAAAAACGAGCGCCCGAAGTCCGGGGCCCCAAGTTAGTCCAGCGGAAAAATGCCCAAAAAAAGGGTGGGCTATAGCCTTGCGGCGTGGGGCTGGCGAAGTTCGTCCGCCAGACTCGGAATGGGGCGAGACTTTACGTTCCCCCTCCGTGTGCAAAAAATAGGCCGCGGGCACAGCCGCACCCAAAAAACAAGAGCCCGAAGTCCGGGGCCCCAAGTTCGTCCAGCGGAAAAATGCCCAAAAAAAGAGTGGGCTATAGCCTTGGGGCGTGGGGCTGGCGAAGTTCGTCCGCCGGGCTCGTAATAGGGCGAGACTTTTCGTGCCCCTTCCGCGTGCCAAAAATAGGCCGCGGGCACAGCCGCGCCCAAAAACGAGCGCCCGAAGTCCGGGGCCCCAAGTTCGTCCAGCGGAAAAATGCCCAAAAAAAGGGTGGGCTATAGCCTTGGGGCGTGGGGCTGGCGAAGTTCGTCCGCCGGACTCGGAATGGGGTGAGACTTTGCGTGCCCCCTCCGTTTACCAAAAATAGGCCGCGGGCACAGCCGCGCCAAAAAACGAGCGCCCGAAGTCCGGGGCCCCAAGTTCGTCCAGCGGAAAAATGCCCAAACAAAGGGTGGGCTATAGCCTTGGGGCGTGGGGCTGGCGAAGTTCGTCCGCCGGACTCGGAATGGGGCGAGACTTTGCGTGCCCCCTCCGTTTGCCAAAAGTAGGCCGCGGCCACAGCCGCGCCAAAAAACGAGCGCCCGAAGTCCGGGGCCCCAAGTTAGTCCAGCGGAAAAATGCCCAAAAAAAGGGTGGGCTATAGCCTTGCGGCGTGGGGCTGGCGAAGTTCGTCCGCCAGACTCGGAATGGGGCGAGACTTTACGTGCCCCCTCCGTGTGCCAAAAATATGCGGCGGGCACAGCCGCACCTAAGAACGAGCGCCGGAAGTCCGGGGCCCCAAGTTCGTCCAGCGGAAAAATGCCCAAAAAAAGGGTGGGCTATAGCCTTGGGGCGTGGGGCTGGCGAAGTTCGTCCGCCGGACTCGGAATGGGGCGAGACTTTGCGTGCCCCCTCCGTGTGCCAAAAATGCCCAAAAACGAGCGCTTGAAGTCCGGGGCCCCAAGTTCGTCCAGCGGAAAAATGCCCAAAAAAGGGTGGGCTATAGCCTTGGGGCGTGGGGCTGGCGAAGTTCGTCTGCCGGACTCGGAATGGGGCGAGACTTTGCGTGCCCCCTCCGTGTGCCAAAAATAGGCCGCAGGCACAGCCACGCCCAAAAACGAGCGCCCGAAGTCCGGGGCCCCAAGTTCGTCCAGCGGAAAAATGCCCAAAAAAAGGGTGGGCTATAGCCTTGGGGCGTGGGGCCGGCGAAGTTCGTCCGCCAGACTCGGAATGGGGCGAGACTTTGCGTCCCCCCTCTGTGTGCCAAAAATAGGCCGCGGGCACAGCCGCGCCCCACAACGAGCGCCCGAAGTCCGGGGCCCCAAGTTCGTCCAGCGGAAAAATGCCCAAAAAAGGGTGGGCTATAGCCTTGGGGCGTGGGGCTGGCAAAGTTCGTCCGCCGGACTCGGAATGGGGCGAGAGTTTACGTGCCCCATCCGTGTGCCAAAAATAGGCCGCGGGCACAGCCGCGCCCAAAAACGAGAGCCCGAAGTCCGGGGCCCCAAGTTCGTCCAGCGGAAAAATGCCCAAAAAAAGAGTGGGCTATAGCCTTGGGGCGTGGGGCTGGCGAAGTTCGTCCGCCGGGCTCGTAATAGGGCGAGACTTTTCGTGCCCCCTCCGCGTGCCAAAAATAGGCCGCGGGCACAGCCGCGCCCAAAAACGAGCGCCCGAAGTCCGGGGCCCCAAGTTCGTCCAGCGGAAAAATGCCCAAAAAAAGGGTGGGCTATAGCCTTGGGGCGTGGGGCTGGCGAAGTTCGTCCGCCGGACTCGGAATTGGGCGAGACTTTGCGTGCCCCCTCCGTGTGCCAAAAATAGGCCGCGGGCACAGCCGCGCCCAAAAACGAGCGCCCGAAGCCCGGGGCCCCAAGTTCGTCCAGCGGAAAAATACCCAAAAAAAGGGTGGGCTATAGCCTTGGGGCGTGGGGCTGGCGAAGTTCGTCCGCCGGACTCGGAATGGGGCGAGACTTTGCAGGCCCCCTCCGTTTGCCAAAAGTAGGCCGCGGGCACAGCCGCGCCAAAAAACGAGCGCCCGAAGTCCGGGGCCCCAAGTTAGTCCAGCGGACAAATGCCCAAAAAAAGGGTGGGCTATAGCCTTGCGGCGTGGGGCTGGCGAAGTTCGTCCGCCAGACTCGGAATGGGGCGAGACTTTACGTTCCCCCTCCGTGTGCAAAAAATAGGCCGCGGGCACAGCCGCGCCCAAAAAACAAGAGCCCGAAGTCCGGGGCCCCAAGTTCGTCCAGCGGAAAAATGCCCAAAAAAAGAGTGGGCTATAGCCTTGGGGCGTGGGGCTGGCGAAGTTCGTCCGCCGGGCTCGTAATAGGGCGAGACTTTTCGTGCCCCTTCCGCGTGCCAAAAATAGGCCGCGGGCACAGCCGCGCCCAAAAACGAGCGCCCGAAGTCCGGGGCCCCAAGTTCGTCCAGCGGAAAAATGCCCAAAAAAAGGGTGGGCTATAGCCTTGGGGCGTGGGGCTGGCGAAGTTCGTCCGCCGGACTCGGAATGGGGTGAGACTTTGCGTGCCCCCTCCGTTTACCAAAAATAGGCCGCGGGCACAGCCGCGCCAAAAAACGAGCGCCCGAAGTCCGGGGCCCCAAGTTCGTCCAGCGGAAAAATGCCCAAACAAAGGGTGGGCTATAGCCTTGGGGCGTGGGGCGGGTGAAGTTCATCCGCCGGACTCGGAATGGGGCGAGACTTTGCGTGCCCCCTCCGCGTGCCAAAAATAGGCCGCGGGCACAGCCGCGCCCAAAAACGAGCGCCCGAAGTCCGGGGCCCCAAGTTCGTCCAGCGGAAAAATGCCCAAAAAAAGGGTGGGCTATAGCCTTGGGGCGTGGGGCTGGCGAAGTTCGTCCGCCGGACTCGGAATTGGGCGAGACTTTGCGTGCCCCCTCCGTGTGCCAAAAATAGGCCGCGGGCACAGCCGCGCCCAAAAACGAGCGCCCGAAGCCCGGGGCCCCAAGTTCGTCCATCGGAAAAATGCCCAAAAAAAGGGTGGGCTATAGCCTTGGGGCGTGGTGCTGGCGAAGTTCGTCCGCCGGACTCGGAATGGGGTGAGACTTTACGTGCCCCCTCCGCGTGCCAAAATTAGGCCGCAGGCACAGCCGCGCCCAAAAATGAGTGCCCGAAGTCCGGGGCCCCAACTTCGTCCAGCGAAAAAATGCCCAAAAAAGGGTGGACTATAGCCTTGGGGAGTGGGGCTGGCGACGTTCGTCCGCCGGACTCGGAATGGGGCGAGACTTTGCGTGCCCCCTCCGTGTGCCAAAAATAGGCCGCGGGCACAGCCGCGCCCAAAAAAGAGCGCTTGAAGTCCGGGGCCCCATGTTCGTCCAGCGGAAAAATGCCCAAAAAAGGGTGGGCTATAGCCTTGGGGCGTGGGGCTGGCGAAGTTCGTCTGCCGGACTCAGAATGGGACGAGACTTTGCGTGCCCCCTCCGTGTGCCAAAAATAGGCCGCGGGCACAGCCGCGCCCAAAAACGAGCGCCTGAAGTCCGGGGCCCCAAGTTCGTCCAGCGGAAAAATGCCCAAAAAAAGGGTAGGCTATAGCCTTGGGGCGTGGGGCCGGCGAAGTTCGTCCGCCAGACTCGGAATGGGTCGAGACTTTGCGTCCCCCCTCTGTGTGCTAAAAATAGGCCGCGGGCACAGCCGCGCCCCACAACGAGCGCCCGAAGTCCGGGGCCCCAAGTTCGTCCAGCGGAAAAATACCCAAAAAAAGGGTGGGCTATAGCCTTGGGGCGTGGGGCTGGCGAAGTTCATCCGCCGGACTCGGAATGGGGCGAGCCTTTGCGTGCCCCCTCCGTTTGCCAAAAATAGGCCGCGGGCACAGCCGCGCCAAAAAACGAGCGCCCGAAGTCCGAGGCCCCAAGTTAGTCCAGCGGAAAAATGCCCAAAAAAAGGGTGGGCTATAGCCTTGCGGCGTGGGGCTGGCGAAGTTCGTCCGCCAGACTCGGAATGGGGCGAGACTTTACGTTCCCCCTCCGTGTGCAAAAAATAGGTCGCGGGCACAGCCGCGCCCAAAAACTAGCGCCCGAAGTCCGGGGCCCCAAGTTCGTCCAGCGGAAAAATGCCCAAAAAAAGGGTGGGCTATAGCCTTGGGGCGTGGGGCTGGCGAAGTTCGTCCGCCGGACTCGGAATGGGGTGAGACTTTACGTGCCCCCTCCGTGTGCCAAAAATATGCGGCGTGCACAGCCGCACCCAAGAACGAGCGCCGGAAGTCCGGGGCCCCAAGTTCGTCCAGCGGAAAAATGCCCAAAAAAGGGTGGGCTATAGCCTTGGGGCGTGGGGCTGGCGAAGTTCGTCTGCCGGACTCGGAATGGGGTGAGACTTTGCGTGCCCCCTCCGTTTACCAAAAATAGGCCGCGGGCACAGCCGCGCCAAAAAACGAGCGCCCGAAGTCCGGGGCCCCAAGTTCGTCCAGCGGAAAAATGCCCAAAAAAAGGGTGGGCTATAGCCTTGGGGCGTGGGGCGGGTGAAGTTCATCCGCCGGACTCGGAATGGGGCGAGACTTTGCGTGCCCCCTCCGCGTGCCAAAAATAGGCCGCGGGCACAGCCGCGCCCAAAAACGAGCTCCCGAAGTCCGGGGCCCCAAGTTCGTCCAGCGGAAAAATGCCCAAAAAAAGGGTGGGCTATAGCCTGGGGGCGTGGGTCTGGCGAAGTTCGTCCGCCGGACTCGGAATTGGGCGAGACTTTGCGTGCCCCCTCCGTGTGCCAAAAATAGGCCGCGGGCACAGCCGCGCCCAAAAACGAGCGCCCGAAGTCCGGGGCCCCAAGTTCGTCCAGCGGAAAAATGCCCAAAAAAAGAGTGGGCTATAGCCTTGGGGCGTGGGGCTGGCGAAGTTCGTCCGCCGGGCTCGTAATAGGGCGAGACTTTTCGTGCCCCCTCCGCGTGCCAAAAATAGGCCGCGGGCACAGCCGCGCCCAAAAACGAGCTCCCGAAGTCCGGGGCCCCAAGTTCGTCCAGCGGAAAAATGCCCAAAAAAAGGGTGGGCTATAGCCTGGGGGCGTGGGTCTGGCGAAGTTCGTCCGCCGGACTCGGAATTGGGCGAGACTTTGCGTGCCCCCTCCGTGTGCCAAAAATAGGCCGCGGGCACAGCCGCGCCCAAAAACGAGCGCCCGAAGTCCGGGGCCCCAAGTTCGTCCAGCGGAAAAATGCCCAAAAAAAGAGTGGGCTATAGCCTTGGGGCGTGGGGCTGGCGAAGTTCGTCCGCCGGGCTCGTAATAGGGCGAGACTTTTCGTGCCCCCTCCGCGTGCCAAAAATAGGCCGCGGGCACAGCCGCGCCCAAAAATGAGCGCCCGAAGTCCGGGGCCCCAAGTTCGTCCAGCGGAAAAATGCCCAAAAAAAGGGTGGGCTATAGCCTTGGGGCGTGGGGCTGGCGAAGTTCGTCTGCCGGACTCGGAATGGGGCGAGACTTTGCGTGCCCCCTCCGTGTGCCAAAAATAGGCCGCGGGCACAGCCGCGCCCAAAAACGAGCGCTTGAAGTCCGGGGCCCCAAGTTCGTCCAGCGGAAAAATGCCCAAAAAAGGGTGGGCTATAGCCTTGTGGCGTGGGGCTGGCGAAGTTCGTCTGCCGGACTCGGAATGGGGTGAGACTTTACGTGCCCCCTCCGTGTACCAAAAATAGGCCGCGGGCACAGCCGCGCCCAAAAACGAGCGCTTGAAGTCCGGGGCCCCAAGTTCGTCCAGCGGAAAAATGCCCAAAAAAGGGTGGGCTATAGCCTTGGGGCGTGGGGCTGGCGAAGTTCGTCTGCCGGACTCGGAATGGGGCGAGACTTTGCGTGCCCCCTCCGTGTGCCAAAAATATACCGCGGGCACAGCCGCGCCCAAAAACGAGCGCCCGAAGTCCGGGGCCCCATGTTCGTCCAGCGGAAAAATGCCCAAAAAAAGGGTGGGCTATAGCCTTGGGGCGTGGGGCTGGCGAAGTTCGTCCGCCGGACTCTGAATGGGGCGAGACTTTGCGTGCCCCCTCCGTGTGCCAAAAATAGGCCGCGGGCACAGCCGCGCCCAAAAACGAGCGCCCGAAGTCCGGGGCCCCAAGTTCGTCCAGCGGAAAAATGCCCAAAAAAGGGTGGGCTATAGCCTTGGGGCGTGGGACTGGCGAAGTTCGTCCGCCGGACTCGGAATGGGGGAGCCTTTGCGTGCCCCCTCCGTGTTCCAAAAATAGGCCGCGGGCACAGCCGCGCCCAAAAACGAGCGCCCGAAGTCCGGGGCCCCAAGTTCGTCCAGCGGAAAAATACCCAAAAAAGGGTGGGCTATAGCCTTGGGGCGTGGGACTGGCGAAGTTCGTCCGCCGGACTCGGAATGGGGGAGCCTTTGCGTGCCCCCTCCGTGTGCCAAAAATAGGCCGCGGGCACAGCCGCGCCCAAAAAAGAGCGCCCGATGTCCGGGGCCCCAAGTTCGTCCAGCGGAAAAATGCCCAAAAAACGGGTGGGCTATAGCCTTGGGGCGTGGGGCTGGCGAAGTTCGTCCGCCGGACTCGGAATGGGGCGAGACTTTGCTTGCCACCTCCGTGTGCCAAAAATATGCCGCGGGCACAGCTTCGCCCAAAACCGAGCGCCCGAAGTCCGGGGCCCCAAGTTCGTCCAGCGGAAAAATGCCCAAAAAAAGGGTGGGCTATAGCCTTGGGGCGTGGGGCTGGCGAAGTTCGTCCGCCGGACTCGGAATGGGGTGAGACTTTACGTGCCCCCTCCGCGTGCCAAAATTAGGCCGCAGGCACAGCCGCGCCCAAAAACGAGTGCCCGAAGTCCGGGGCCCCAAGTTCGTCCAGCGAAAAAATGCCCAAAAAAGGGTGGACTATAGCCTTGGGGAGTGGGGCTGGCGAAGTTCGTCCGCCGGACTCGGAATGGGGCGAGACTTTGCGTGCCCCCTCCGTTTGCCAAAAATAGGCCGCGGGCACAGCCGCGCCAAAAAACGAGCGCCCGAAGTCCGGGGCACCAAGTTCGTCCAGCGGAAAAATGCCCAAAAAAAGGGTGGGCTATAGCCTTGGAGCGTGGGGCTGGCGAAGTTCGTCCGCCGGACTCGGAATGGGGTGAGACTTTACGTTCCCCCTCCGTGTGCAAAAAATACGTCGCGGGCACAGCCGCGCCCAAAAACGAGCGCCCAAAGTCCGGGGCACCAAGTTCGTCCAGCGGAAAAATGCCCAAAAAAAGGGTGGGCTATAGCCTTGGAGCGTGGGGCTGGCGAAGTTCGTCCGCCGGACTCGGAATGGGGTGAGACTTTACGTGCCCCCTCCGTGTGCCAAAAATATGCGGCGGGCACAGCCGCACCCAAGAACGAGCGCCGGAAGTCCGGGGCCCCAAGTTCGTCCAGCGGAAAAATGCCAAAAAAACGGGTGGGCTATAGCCTTGGGGCGTGGGGCTGGCGAAGTTCGTCCGCCGGACTCGGAATGGGGCGAGACTTTGCGTGCCCCCTCCGTTTGCCAAAAGTAGGCCGCGGGCACAGCCGCGCCAAAAAACGAGCGCCCGAAGTCTGGGGCCCCAAGTTAGTCCAGCGGAAAAATGCCAAAAAAACGGGTGGGCTATAGCCTTGGGGCGTGGGGCTGGCGAAGTTCGTCCGCCGGACTCGGAATGGGGCGAGACTTTGCTTGCCACCTCCGTGTGCCAAAAATATGCCGCGGGCACAGCTTCGCCCAAAACCGAGCGCCCGAAGTCCGGGGCCCCAAGTTCGTCCAGCGGAAAAATGCCCAAAAAAAGGGTGGGCTATAGCCTTGGGGCGTGGGGCTGGCGAAGTTCGTCCGCCGGACTCGGAATGGGGTGAGACTTTACGTGCCCCCTCCGCGTGCCAAAATTAGGCCGCAGGCACAGCCGCGCCCAAAAACGAGTGCCCGAAGTCCGGGGCCCCAAGTTAGTCCAGCGGAAAAATGCCCAAAAAAAGGGTGGGCTATAGCCTTGCGGCGTGGGGCTGGCGAAGTTCGTCCGCCAGACTCGGAATGGGGCGAGACTTTACGTTCCCCCTCCGTGTGCAAAAAATACGTCGCGGGCACAGCCGCGCCCAAAAACGAGCGCCCAAAGTCCGGGGCACCAAGTTCGTCCAGCGGAAAAATGCCCAAAAAAAGGGTGGGCTATAGCCTTGGAGCGTGGGGCTGGCGAAGTTCGTCCGCCGGACTCGGAATGGGGTGAGACTTTACGTGCCCCCTCCGTGTGCCAAAAATATGCGGCGGGCACAGCCGCACCCAAGAACGAGCGCCGGAAGTCCGGGGCCCCAAGTTCGTCCAGCTGAAAAATGCCCAAAAAAAGGGTGGGCTATAGCCTTGGGGCGTGGGGCTGGCGAAGTTCGTCCGCCGGACTCGGAATGGGGCGAGACTTTGCGTGCCCCCTCCGTGTGCCAAAAATAGGCCGCGGGCACAGCCGCGCCCAAAAACGAGCGCTTGAAGTTCGGGGCCCCAAGTTCGTCCAGCGGAAAAATGCCCAAAAAAGGGTGGGCTATAGCCTTGGGGCGTGGGGCTGGCGAAGTTCGTCTGCCGGACTCGGAATGGGGCGAGACTTTGCGTGCCCCCTCCGTGTGCCAAAAATAGGCCGCAGGCACAACCGCGCCCAAAAACGAGCGCCCGAAGTCCGGGGCCCCAAGTTCGTCCAGCGGAAAAATGCCCAAAAAAAGGGTGGGCTATAGCCTTGGGGCGTGGGGCTGGCGAAGTTCGTCCGCCGGACTCGGAATTGGGCGAGACTTTGCGTGCCCCCTCCGTGTGCCAAAAATAGGCCGCGGGCACAGCCGCGCCCAAAAACGAGCGCCCGAAGCCCGGGGCCCCAAGTTCGTCCAGCGGAAAAATACCCAAAAAAAGGGTGGGCTATAGCCTTGGGGCGTGGGGCTGGCGAAGTTCGTCCGCCGGACTCGGAATGGGGCGAGACTTTGCGTGCCCCCTCCGTTTGCGAAAAGTAGGCCGCGGGCACAGCCGCGCCAAAAAACGAGCGCCCGAAGTCCGGGGCCCCAAGTTAGTCCAGCGGAAAAATGCCCAAAAAAAGGGTGGGCTATAGCCTTGCGGCGTGGGGCTGGCGAAGTTCGTCCGCCAGACTCGGAATGGGGCGAGACTTTACGTTCCCCCTCCGTGTGCAAAAAATAGGCCGCGGGCACAGCCGCGCCCAAAAAACAAGAGCCCGAAGTCCGGGGCCCCAAGTTCGTCCAGCGGAAAAATGCCCAAAAAAAGAGTGGGCTATAGCCTTGGGGCGTGGGGCCGGTGAAGTTCGTCCGCCAGACTCGGAATGGGGCGAGACTTTGCGTCCCCCCTCTGTGTGCCAAAAATAGGCCGCGGGCACAGCCGCGCCCCACAACGAGCGCCCGAAGTCCGGGGCCCCAAGTTCGTCCAGCGGAAAAATGCCCAAAAAAGGGTGGGCTATAGCCTTGGGGCGTGGGGCTGGCAAAGTTCGTCCGCCGGACTCGGAATGGGGCGAGACTTTACGTGCCCCATCCGTGTGCCAAAAATAGGCCGCGGGCACAGCCGCGCCCAAAAACGAGAGCCCGAAGTCCGGGGCCCCAAGTTCGTCCAGCGGAAAAATGCCCAAAAAAAGAGTGGGCTATAGCCTT
Source organism: Citrus australasica (assembly GCA_029618585.1). Classification (NCBI taxonomy): domain Eukaryota; kingdom Viridiplantae; phylum Streptophyta; class Magnoliopsida; order Sapindales; family Rutaceae; genus Citrus; species Citrus australasica. The sequence continues at coordinate 52,580 of JARCIV010000217.1, read as the reverse complement.
GAGGCGTGGGGCTGGCGAAGTTCGTCCGCCGGGCTCGTAATAGGGCGAGACTTTTCGTGCCCCCTCCGCGTGCCAAAAATAGGCCGCAGGCACAGCCGCGCCCAAAAACGAGCGCCCGAAGTCCGGGGCCCCAAGTTCGTCCAGCGGAAAAATGCCCAAAAAAAGGGTGGGCTATAGCCTTGGGGCGTGGGGCTGGCGAAGTTCGTCCGCCGGACTCGGAATTGGGCGAGACTTTGCGTGCCCCCTCCGTGTGCCAAAAATAGGCCGCGGGCACAGCCGCGCCCAAAAACGAGCATCCGAAGCCCGGGGCCCCAAGTTCGTCCAGCGGAAAAATACCCAAAAAAAGGGTGGGCTATAGCCTTGGGGCGTGGGGCTGGCGAAGTTCGTCCGCCGGACTCGGAATGGGGCGAGACTTTGCGTGCCCCCTCCGTTTGCCAAAAGTAGGCCGCGGGCACAGCCGCGCCAAAAAACGAGCGCCCGAAGTCCGGGGCCCCAAGTTAGTACAGCGGAAAAATGCCCAAAAAAAGGGTGGGCTATAGCCTTGCGGCGTGGGGCTGGCGAAGTTCGTCCGCCAGACTCGGAATGGGGCGAGACTTTACGTTCCCCCTCCGTGTGCAAAAAATAGGCCGCGGGCACAGCCGCGCCCAAAAAACAAGAGCCCGAAGTCCGGGGCCCCAAGTTCGTCCAGCGGAAAAATGCCCAAAAAAAGAGTGGGCTATAGCCTTGGGGCGTGGGGCTGGCGAAGTTCGTCCGCCGGGCTCGTAATAGGGCGAGACTTTTCGTGCCCCTTCCGCGTGCCAAAAATAGGCCGCGGGCACAGCCGCGCCCAAAAACGAGCGCCCGAAGTCCGGGGCCCCAAGTTCGTCCAGCGGAAAAATGCCCAAAAAAAGGGTGGGCTATAGCCTTGGGGCGTGGGGCTGGCGAAGTTCGTCCGCCGGACTCGGAATGGGGTGAGACTTTGCGTGCCCCCTCCGTTTACCAAAAATAGGCCGCGGGCACAGCCGCGCCAAAAAACGAGCGCCCGAAGTCCGGGGCCCCAAGTTAGTCCAGCGGAAAAATGCCCAAAAAAAGGGTGGGCTATAGCCTTGCGGCGTGGGGCTGGCGAAGTTCGTCCGCCAGACTCGGAATGGGGCGAGACTTTACGTTCCCCTCCGTGTGCAAAAAATAGGTCGCGGGCACAGCCGCGCCCAAAAACGAGCGCCCGAAGTCCGGGGCCCCAAGTTCGTCCAGCGGAAAAATGCCCAAAAGAAGGGTGGGCTCTAGCCTTGGGGCGTGGGGCTGGAGAAGTTCGTCCGCCGGACTCGGAATTGGGCGAGACTTTGCGTGCCCCCTCCGTGTGCCAAAAATAGGCCGCGGGCACAGCCGCGCCCAAAAACGAGCGCCCGAAGCCCGGGGCCCCAAGTTCGTCCAGCGGAAAAATGCCCAAAAAAAGGGTGGGCTATAGCCTTGGGGCGTGGGGCGGGTGAAGTTCATCCGCCGGACTCGGAATGGGGCGAGACTTTGCGTGCCCCCTCCGTGTGCCAAAAATAGGCCGCGGGCACAACCGTGCACAAAAACGAGCGCCCGAAGTCCGGGGCCCCAAATTCGTCCAACGGAAACATGCCCAAAAAAAGGGTGGGCTATTGCCTTGGGGCGTGGGGCTGGCGAAGTTCGTCCGCCGGATTCGGAATGGGGCGAGACTTTGCGTGCCCCCTCCGTGTTCCAAAAATAGGCCGCGGGCACAGCCGCGCCCAAAACCGAGCACCCGAAGTCCGGGGCCCCAAGTTCGTCCAGCGGAAAAATGCCCAAAAAAAGGGTGGGCTATAGCCTTGGGGCGTGGGGCTGGCGAAGTTCGTCCGCCGGACTCGAAATGGGGCGAGACATTGCGTGCCCCCTCCGTGTGCCAAAAATAGGACGCGGGCACAGCCGCGCCCAAAAACGAGCACCGGAAGTCCGGGGCCCCAAGTTCGTCCAGCGGAAAAATGCCCAAAAAAGGGTTGGCTATAGCCTTGGGGCGTGGGGCTGGCGAAGTTCGTCCGCCGGACTCGAAATGGGGCGAGACTTTGCGTGCCCCCTCCGTGTGCCAAAAATAGGCCGCGGGCACAGCCGCGCCCAAAAATGAGCGCTCGAAGTCCGGGGCCCCAAGTTCGTCCACCGGAAAAATGCCCAAAGAAAGGGTGGGCTATAGACTTGGGGCGTGGGGCTGGCGAAGTTCGTCCGCCGGACTCGGAATGGGGCGAGATTTTGCGTGCCCCCTCCGTGTGCCAAAAATAGGCCGCGAGCACAGCCGCGCCCAAAAACGAGTGCCCGAAGTCCGGGGCCCCAAGTTCGTCCAGCGGAAAAATGCCCAAAGAAAGGGTGGGCTATAGCCTTGGGGCGTGGGGCTGGCGAAGTTCGTCCGCTGGACTCGGAATGGGGCGAGATTTTGCGTGCCCCCTCCGTGTGCCAAAAATAGGCCGCAGGCACAGCCGCGCCCAAAAACGAGCGCCCGAAGTCCGGGGCCCCAAGTTCGTCCAGCGGAAAAATGCCCAAAAAAGGGTGGGCTATAGCCTTGGGGCGTGGGGCTGGCGAAGTTCGTCCGCCGGACTCGGAATGGGGCGAGACTTTGCGTGCCCCCTCCGTATGCCAAAAATAGGCCGCGGGCACTGCCGCGCCCAAAAACGAGTGCCCGACGCCCGGGGCCCCAAGTTCGTCCAGCGGAAAAATGCCCAAAAAAAGAGTGGGCTATAGCCTTGGGGCGTGGGGCTGGCGATGTTCGTCCGCCGGACTCCGAATGGGGCGAGACTTTGTGTGCCCCCTCCTTGTGCCAAAAATAGGCCGCGGGCACAGCCTCGCCCAAAAACGAGCGCCCGAAGTCCGGGGCCCCAAGTTCGTCCAGCGGAAAAATGCCCAAAAAAAGGGTGGGCTATAGCCTTGGGGCGTGGGGCTAGCGAAGTTCGTCCGCCGGACTCGGAATGGGGCGAGACTTTCCGTGCCCTCTCCGTGTGCCAAAAATAGGCCGCGGGCACAGCCGCGCCCAAATACGAGCGCCCGAAGCCCGGGGCCCCAAGTTCGTCCAGCGGAAAAATGCCCAAAAAAAGGGTGGGCTATGGCCTTGGGGCGTGGGGCGGGCGAAGTTCCTCCGCCGGACTCGGAATGGGGCGAGACTTTGCGTGCCCCCTCCGTGTGCCAAAAATAGGCCGCGGGCACAGCCGCGCCCAAAAACGAGCGCCCGAAGTCCGGGGCCGCAAGTTCGTCCAGCGGAAAAATGCCCAAAAAAGGGTGGGCTATAGCCTTGGGGCGTGGGGCTGGCGAAGTTCGTCCGCCGGACTCGGAATGGGGCGACACTTTGCAAGCCCCCTCCGTGTGCCAAAAATAGGCCGCGGGCACAGCCGCCCCCAAAAACGAGCGCCCGGAGACCGGGGCCCCAAGTTCGTCCAGCGGAAAAATGCCCAAAAAAAGGGTGGGCTATAGCCTTGGGGCGTGGGGCTGGCAAAGTTTCTCCGCCGGATTCGGAATGGGGCGAGACTTTGCGTGCCCCCTCCGTGTGCCAAAACTAGGCCGCGGGCACAGCCGCGCCCAAAAACGAGTGCCCGAAGCCCGGGGCCCCAAGTTCGTCCAGCGGAAAAATGCCCAAAAAAGGGTGGGCTATAGCCTTGGGGCGTGGGGCTGGCGATGTTCGTCCGCCGGACTCGGAATGGGGCGAGACTTTGCGTGCCCCCTCCTTGTGCCAAAAATAGGCCGCGGGCACAGCCTCGCCCAAAAACGAGCGCCCGAAGTCCGGGGCCCCAAGTTCGTCCAGCGGAAAAATGCCCAAAAAAAGGGTGGGCTATAGCCTTGGGGCGTGGGGCTAGCGAAGTTCGTCCGCCGGACTCGGAATGGGGCGAGACTTTGCGTGCCCTCTCCGTGTGCCAAAAATAGGCCGCGGGCACAGCCGCGCCCAAATACGAGAGCCCGAAGTCCGGGGCCCCAAGTTCATCCAGCGGAAAAATGCCCAAAAAAAGGGTGGGCTATAGCCTTGGGGCGTGGGGCTGGCGAAGTTCCTCTTCCGGACTCGGAATGGGACGAGACTTTGCGTGCCCCCTCCGTGTGCCAAAAATAGGCCGCGGGCACAGCCGCGCCCAAAAATGAGCGCTCGAAGTCCGGGGCCCCAAGTTCGTCCAGCGGAAAAATGCCCAAAGAAAGGGTGGGCTATAGCCTTGGGGCGTGGGGCTGGCGAAGTTCGTCTGCCGGACTCGGAATGGGGCGAGAGTTTGCGTGCCCCCTCCGTGTGCCAAAAATAGGCTGCGGGCACAGCCGCGCCAAAAAACGAGTGCCCAAAGTCCGGGGCCCCAAGTTCGTCCAGCGGAAAAATGCCCAAAAAAAGAGTGGGCTATAGCCTTGGGGCGTGGGGCTGGCGATGTTCGTCCGCCGGACTCGGAATGGGGCGAGACTTTGCGTGCCCCCTCCTTGTGCCAAAAATAGGCCGCGGGCACAGCCTCGCCCAAAAACGAGCGCCCGAAGTCCAGGGCCCCAAGTTCGTCCAGCGGAAAAATGCCCAAAAAAAGGGTGGGCTATAGCCTTGGGGCGTGGGGCTAGCGAAGTTCGTCCGCCGGACTCGGAATGGGGCGAGACTTTGCGTGCCCTTTCCGTGTGCCAAAAATAGGCCGCGGCACAGCCGCGCCCAAATACGAGCGCCCGAAGCCCGGGGCCCCAAGTTCGTCCAGCGGAAAAATGCCCAAAAAAAGGGTGGGCTATAGCCTTGGGGCGTGGGGCGGGCGAAGTTCCTCCGCCGGACTCGGAATGGGGCGAGACTTTGCGTGCCCCCTCCGTGTGCCAAAAATAGGCCGCGGGCACAGCCGCGCCCAAAAACGAGCGCCCGAAGTCCGGGGCCGCAAGTTCGTCCAGCGGAAAAATGCCCAAAAAAGGGTGGGCTATAGCCTTGGGGCGTGGGGCTGGCGAAGTTCGTCCGCCGGACTCGGAATGGGGTGACACTTTGCAAGCCCCCTCCGTGTGCCAAAAATAGGCCGCGGGCACAGCCGCCCCCAAAAACGAGCGCCCGGAGACCGGGGCCCCAAGTTCGTCCAGCGGAAAAATGCCCAAAAAAAGGGTGGGCTATAGCCTTGGGGCGTGGGGCTGGCAAAGTTTGTCCGCCGGATTCGGAATGGGGCGAGACTTTGCGTGCCCCCTCCGTGTGCCAAAACTAGGCCGCGGGCACAGCCGCGCCCAAAAACGAGTGCCCGAAGTCCGGGGCCCCAAGTTCGTCCAGCGGAAAAATGCCCAAAAAAGGGTGGGCTATAGCCTTGGGGCGTGGGTCTGGCGAAGTTCATCCGCCGGACTAGGAATGGGGCGAGACTTTGCGTGCCCGCTCCGTGTGCCAAAACTAGGCCGCGGGCACCGCTGCGCCCAAAAACAAGCGCCCGAAGCCCGGGGACCCAATTCGTCGAGCGGAAAAATGCCCAAAAAAAGGGTGGGCTATAGCCTTGGGGCGTGGGGCTGGCGAAGTTCGTCCGCCGGACTCGGAATGGGGAGACACTATGCGTGCCCCCTCCGTGTGCCAAAAATAGGCCGCGGGCACAGCCGCGCCCAAAAACGAGCGCCCGAAGTCCGGGGCCCCAAGTTCGTCCAGCGGAAAAATGCCCAAAAAAAGAGTGGGCTATAGCCTTGGGGCGTGGGGCTGGCGAAGTTCGTCCGCCGGACTCGGAATGGGGCGAGAGTTTGCGTGCCCCCTCTGTGTGCCAAAAATAGGCCGCGGGCACAGCCGCGCCAAAAAACGAGTGCCCGAAGTCCGGGGCCGCAAGTTCGTCCAGCGGAAAAATGCCCAAAAAAGGGTGGGCTATAGCCTTGGGGCGTGGGGCTGGCGAAGTTCGTCCGCCGGACTCGGAATGGGGCGACACTTTGCAAGCCCCCTCCGTGTGCCAAAAATAGGCCGCGGGCACAGCCGCCCCCAAAAACGAGCGCCCGGAGACCGGGGCCCCAAGTTCATCCAGCGGAAAAATGCCCAAAAAAAGGGTGGGCTATAGCCTTGGGGCGTGGGGCTGGCGAAGTTCGTCCGCCGGATTCGGAATGGGGCGAGACTTTGCGTGCCCCCTCCTTGTGCCAAAACTAGGCCGCGGGCACAGCCGCGCCCAAAAACGAGTGCCCGAAGTCCGGGGCCCCAAGTTCGTCCAGCGGAAAAATGCCCAAAAAAGGGTGGGCTATAGCCTTGGGGCGTGGGGCTGGCGAAGTTCGTCCGCCGGACTCGGAATGGGGCGAGACATTGCGTGCCCCCTCCGTGTGCCAAAAATAGGACGCGGGCACAGCCGCGCCCAAAAACGAGCACCGGAAGTCCGGGGCCCCAAGTTCGTCCAGCGGAAAAATGCCCAAAAAAGGGTTGGCTATAGCCTTGGGGCGTGGGGCTGGCGAAGTTCGTCCGCCGGACTCGAAATGGGGCGAGACTTTGCGTGCCCCCTCCGTGTGCCAAAAATAGGCCGCGGGCACAGCCGCGCCCAAAAACGAGTGCCCGAAGTCCGGGGCCCCAAGTTCGTCCAGCGGAAAAATGCCCAAAGAAAGGGTGGGCTATAGCCTTGGGGCGTGGGGCTGGCGAAGTTCGTCCGCGGGACTCGGAATGGGGCGAGATTTTGCGTGCCCCCTCCGTGTGCCAAAAATAGGCCGCGGGCACAGCCGCGCCCAAAAACGAGTGCCCGAAGTCCGGGGCCCCAAGTTCGTCCAGCGGAAAAATGCCCAAAGAAAGGGTGGGCTATAGCCTTGGGGCATGGGGCTGGCGAAGTTCGTCCGCGGGACTCGGAATGGGGCGAGATTTTGCGTGCCCCCTCCGTGTGCCAAAAATAGGCCGCGGGCACAGCCGCGCCCAAAAACGAGCGCCCGACGCCCGGGGCCCCAAGTTCGTCCAGCGGAAAAATGCCCAAAAAAAGGGTGGGCTATAGCCTTGGGGCGTGGGGCTAGCGAAGTTCGTCCGCCGGACTCGGAATGGGGCGAGACTTTGCGTGCCCTCTCCGTGTGCCAAAAATAGGCCGCGGGCACAGCCGCGCCCAAATACGAGAGCCCGAAGTCCAGGGCCCCAAGTTCGTCCAGCGGAAAAATGCCCAAAAAAAGGGTGGGCTATAGCCTTGGGGCGTGGGGCTGGCGAAGTTCCTCTTCCGGACTCGGAATTGGGCGAGACTTTACGTGCCCCCTCCGTGTGCCAAAAATAGGCCGCGGGCACAGCCGCGCCCAAAAACGAGCGCCCGAAGTCCGGGGCCGCAAGTTCGTCCAGCGGAAAAATGCCCAAAAAAGGGTGGGCTATAGCCTTGGGGCGTGGGGCTGGCGAAGTTCATCCGCCGGACTCGGAATGGGGCGACACTTTGCAAGCCCCCTCCGTGTGCCAAAAATAGGCCGCGGGCACAGCCGCCGCCAAAAACGAGCGCCCGGAGACCGGGGCCCCAAGTTCGTCCAGCGGAAAAATGCCCAAAAAAAGGGTGGGCTATAGCCTTGGGGCGTGGGGCTGGCAAAGTTTGTCCGCCGGACTCGGAATGGGGCGAGACTTTGCGTGCCCCCTCCGTGTGCCAAAACTAGGCCGCGGGCACAGCCGCGCCCAAAACCGAGCGCCCGAAGCCCGGGGCCCCAAGTTCGTCCAGCGGAAAAATGCCCAAAAAAAGGGTGGGCTATAGCCTTGGGGCGTGGCGCTGGCGAAGTTCGTCCGCCGGACTCGAAATGGGGCGAGACATTGCGTGCCCCCTCCGTGTGCCAAAAATAGGACGCGGGCACAGCCGCGCCCAAAAACGAGCACCGGAAGTCCGGGGCCCCAAGTTCGTCCAGCGGAAAAATGCCCAAAAAAGGGTTGGCTATAGCCTTGGGGCGTGGGGCTGGCGATGTTCGTCCGCCGGACTCGAAATGGGGTGAGACTTTACGTGCCCCCTCCGTGTGCCAAAATTAGGCCGCGGGCACAGCCGCGCCCAAAAACGAGCGCCCGATGTCCGGGGCACCAAGTTCGTCCAGCGGAAAAATGCCCAAAAAAAGGGTGGGCTATAGCCTTGGGGCGTGGGGCTGGCGAAGTTCGTCCGCCGGACTCGGAATGGGGCGAGACTTTGCGTGCCCCCTCCGTGTGCCAAAAATAGGCCGCGGGCACAGTTACGCCCAAAAACGAGCGCCCGAAGTCCGGGGCCCCAAGTTCGTCCAGCGGAAAAATGCCCAAAAAAAGGGTGGGCTATAGCCTTGGGGCGTGGGGCTGGCGAAGTTCGTCCGCCGGACTCGAAATGGGGCGAGACATTGCGTGCCCCCTCCGTGTGCCAAAAATAGGACGCGGGCACAGCCGTTCCCAAAAACGAGCACCGGAAGTCCGGGGCCCCAAGTTCGTCCAGCGGAAAAATGCCCAAAAAAGGGTTGGCTATAGCCTTGGGCGTGGGGCTGGCGATGTTCGTCCGCCGGACTCGAAATGGGGTGAGACTTTACGTGCCCCCTCCGTGTGCCAAAATTAGGCCGCGGGCACAGCCGCGCCCAAAAACGAGCGCCCGATGTCCGGGGCCCCAAGTTCGTCCAGCGGAAAAATGCCCAAAAAAAGGGTGGGCTATAGCCTTGGGGCGTGGGGCTGGCGAAGTCGTCCGCCGGACTTGGAATGGGGCGAGACTTTGCGTGCCCCCTCAGTGTGCCAAAAATAGGCCAAGGGCACTGCCGCGCCCAAAACGAGCTCCCGAAGTCCGGGGCCCCAAGTTCGTCCAGCGGAAAAATGCCCAAAAAAAGGGTGGGCTATAGCCTTGGGGCGTGGGGCTGGCGAAGTTCATCCGCCGGACTCGGAATGGGGAGACACTTTGCGTGCCCCCTCCGTGTGCCAAAAATAGGCCGCGGGCACAGTCGCGCCCAAAAACGAGCGCCCGAAGTCCGGGGCCCCAAGACAACCAGCGGAAAAATGCCCAAAAAAGGGTGGGCTATAGCCTTGGGGCGTGGGGCTGGCGAAGTTCGTCCGCCGGACTTGGAATGGGGCGAGACTTTGCGTGCCCCTCCGTGTGCCAAAAATAGGCCGCGGGCACAGCCACGCCCAAAAACGAGCGCCCGAAGTCCGGGGCCCCAAGTTCGTCCAGCGGAAAAATGCACAAAAAAAGGGTGGGCTATAGCCTTGGGGCATGGGGCGTGGGGCTGGCGAAGTCGTCCGCCGGACTTGGAATGGGGCGAGACTTTGCGTGCCCCCTCAGTGTGCCAAAAATAGGCCAAGGGCACAGCAGCGCCCAAAACCAGCTCCAGAAGTCCGGGGCCCCAAGTTCGTCCAGCGGAAAAATGCCCAAAAAAGGGTGGGCTATAGCCTTGGGGCGTGGGGCTGGCGAAGTCGTCCGCCGGACTTGGAATGGGGCGAGACTTTGCGTGCCCCCTCAGTGTGCCAAAAATAGGCCAAGGGCACTGCCGCGCCCAAATTGAGCTCCCGAAGTCCGGGGCCCCAAGTTCGTCCAGCGGAAAAATGCCCAAAAAAAGGGTGGGCTATAGCCTTGGGGCGTGGGGCTGGCGAAGTTCATCCGCCGGACTCGGAATGGGGAGACACTTTGCGTGCCCCCTCCGTGTGCCAAAAATAGGCCGCGGGCACAGCCGCGCCCAAAACCGAGCGCCCGAAGTCCGGGGCCCCAAGTTCGTCCAGCGGAAAAATGCCCAAAAAAAGGGTGGGCTATAGCCTTGGGGCGTGGGGCTGGCGAAGTTCGTCCGCCGGACTCGAAATGGGGCGAGACATTGCGTGCCCCCTCCGTGTGCCAAAAATATGATGCGGGCACAGCCGCGCCCAAAAACGAGCACCGGAAGTCCGGGGCCCCAAGTTCGTCCAGCGGAAAAATGCCCAAAAAAGGGTTGGCTATAGCCTTGGGGCGTGGGGCTGGCGATGTTCGTCCGCCGGACTCGAAATGGGGTGAGACTTTACGTGCCCCCTCCGTGTGCCAAAATTAGGCCGCGGGCACAGCCGCGCCCAAAAACGAGCGCCCGATGTCCGGGGCCCCAAGTTCGTCCAGCGGAAAAATGCCCAAAAAAAGGGTGGGCTATAGCCTCGGGGCGTGGGGCTGGCGAAGTTCGTCCGCCGGACTCGGAATGGGGCGAGACTTTGCGTGCCCCCTCCGTGTGCCAAAAATAGGCCGCGGGCACAGTCGCGCCCAAAAACGAGCGCCCGAAGCCCGGGGCCCCAAGTTCGTCCAGCGGAAAAATGCCCAAAAAAGGGTGGGCTATAGCCTTGGGGCGTGGGACTGGCGAAGTTCGTCCGCCGGACTCGGAATGGGGCGAGCCTTTGCCTGCCCCTCCGTGTGCCAAAAATGGGCCGCGGGCACAGCCGCGCCCAAAAAAGAGCGCCCGAAGTCCGGGGCCCCAAGTTCGTCCAGCGGAAAAATGCCCAAAAAACGGGTGGGCTATAGCCTTGGGGCGTGGGGCTGGCGAAGTTCGTCCGCCGGACTCGGAATGGGGTGAGACTTTACGTGCCCCCTTCGTGTGCCAAAATTAGGCCGCGGGCACAGCCGCGCCCAAAAACGAGCGCCCGAAGTCCAGGGCCCCAAGTTCGTCCAGCGGAAAAATGCCCAAAAATGGGTGTGCTATAGCCTTGGGGCGTGGGACTGGCGAAGTTCGTCCGCCGGACTCGGAATGGGGCGAGCCTTTGCGTGCCCCCTCCGTGTGCCAAAAATAGGCCGCGGCACAGCCGCGCCCAAAAACGAGCGCCCGAAGTCCGGGGCCCCAAGTTCGTCCAGCGGAAAAATGCCCAAAAAAATGGTGGGCTATAGCCTTGGGGCGTGGGGCTGGCGAAGTTCGTCCGCCGGACTCGGAATGGGGCGAGACTTTGCCTGCCCCTCCGTGTGCCAAAAATAGGCCGCGGGCACAGCCGCGCCCAAAAAAGAGCGCCCGAAGTCCGGGGCCCCAAGTTCGTCCAGCGGAAAAATGCCCAAAAAACGGGTGGGCTATAGCCTTGGGGCGTGGGGCTGGCGAAGTTCGTCCGCCGGACTCGGAATGGGGCGAGACTTTGCTTGCCACCTCCGTGTGCAAAAAATATGCCGCGGGCACAGCTTCGCCCAAAAACGAGCGCCCGAAGTCCGGGGCCCCAAGTTCGTCCAGCGGAAAAATGCCCAAAAAAAGGGTGGGCTATAGCCTTGGGGCGTGGGGCTGGCGAATTTCGTCCGCCGGACTCGGAATGGGGTGAGACTTTACGTGCCCCCTCCGCGTGCCAAAATTAGGCCGCAGGCACAGCCGCGCCCAAAAACGAGCGCCCGAAGTCCGGGGCCCCAACTTCGTCCAGCGAAAAAATGCCCAAAAAAGGGTGGACTATAGCCTTGGGGAGTGGGGCTGGCGAAGTTCGTCCGCCGGACTCGGAATGGGGCGAGACTTTCTGTGCCCCCTCCGTGTGCCAAAAATAGGCCGCGGGCACAGCCGTACCCAAAAACGAGCGCCCAAAGTCCCGGGCCCCAAGTTCGTCCAGCGGAAAAATGCCAAAAAATGGGTGGGCTATAGCCTTGGGGCGTGGGGCTGGCGAAGTTCGTCCGCCGGACTCGGAACGGGGCGAGACTTTGCGTGCCCTCTCCGTGTGACAAAAATAGGCCGCGGGCACAGCCGCGCCCAAAAACGAGCGCCCGATGTCCGGGACCCCAAGTTCGTCCAGCGGAAAAATGCCCAAAAAAAGGGTGGGCTATAGCCTTGGGGCGTGGGGCTGGCGAAGTTCGTCCGCCGGAATCGGAATGCGGCGAGACTTTGCGTGCCCCCTCCGTGTGCCAAAAATATGCGGCGGGCACAGCCGCACCCAAGAACGAGCGCTGGAAGTCCGGGGCCCCAAGTTCGTCCAGCGGAAAAATGCCCAAAAAAAGGGTGGGCTATAGCCTTGGGGCGTGGGGCTGGCGAAGTTCGTCCGCCGGACTCGGAATGGGGCGAGACTTTGCGTGCCCCCTCCGTGTGCCAAAAATAGGCCGCGGGCACAGCCGCGCCTAAAAACGAGCGCCCGAAGTCCGGGGCCCCAAGTTCGTCCAACGGAAAAATGCCCAAAAAAATGGTGGGCTATAGCCTTGGGGCGTGGGGCTGGCGAAGTTTGTCCTCCGGACTCGGAATGGGGCGAGTCTTTGCCTGCCCCTCCGTGTGCCAAAAATAGGCCGCGGGCACAGCCGCGCCCAAAAAAGAGCGCCCGAAGTCCGGGGCCCCAAGTTCGTCCAGCGGAAAAATGCCCAAAAAACGGGTGGGCTATAGCCTTGGGGCGTGGGGCTGGCGAAGTTCGTCCGCCGGACACGGAATGGGGCGAGACTTTGCTTGCCACCTCCGTGTGCCAAAAATATGCCGCGGGCACAGCTTCGCCCAAAAACGAGCGCCCGAAGTCCGGGGCCCCAAGTTCGTCCAGCGGAAAAATGCCCAAAAAAAGGGTGGGCTATAGCCTTGGGGCGTGGGGCTGCCGAAGTTCGTCCGCCGGACTCGGAATGGGGTGAGACTTTACGTGCCCCCTCCGTGTGCCAAAATTAGGCCGCGGGCACAGCCGCGCCCAAAAACGAGCGCCCGAAGTCCGGGGCCCCAAGTTCGTCCAGCGGAAAAATGCCCAAAAAAAGGGTGGGCTATTGCCTTGGGGCGTGGGGCTGGCGAAGTTCGTCCGCCGGACTCGGAACGGGGCGAGACTTTGCGTGCCCCCTCCGTGTGCCAAAAATAGGCCGCGGGCACAGCCGCGCCCAAAAACGAGCGCCCGAAGTACGGGGCCCCAACTTCGTCCAGCGAAAAAAATGCCCAAAAAAGGGTGGACTATAGCCTTGGGGAGTGGGGCTGGCGAAGTTCGTCCGCCGGACTCCGAATGGGGCGAGACTTTGCGTGCCCCCTCCGTGTGCCAAAAATAGGCCGCGGGCACAGCCGTACTAAAAAACGAGCGCCCGAAGTCCCGGGCCCCAAATTCGTCCAGCGGAAAAATGCCCAAAAAAAGGGTGGGCTATAGCCTTGGGGCGTGGGGCTGGCGAAGTTCGTCCGCCGGACACGGAATGGGGCGAGACTTTGCGTGCCCCCTCCGTGTGACAAAAATAGGCCGCGGGCACAGCCGCGCCCAAAAACGAGCGCCCGATGTCCGGGACCCCAAGTTCGTCCAGCGGAAAAATGCCCAAAAAAAGGGTGGGCTATAGCCTTGGGGCGTGGGGCTGGCGAAGTTCGTCCGCCGGAATCGGAATGCGGCGAGACTTTGCGTGCCCCCTCCGTGTGCCAAAAATATGCGGCGGGCACAGCCGCACCCAAGAACGAGCGCCGGAAGTCCGGGGCCCCAAGTTCGTCCAGCGGAAAAATGCCCAAAAAAAGGGTGGGCTATAGCCTTGGGGCGTGGGGCTGGCGAAGTTCGTCCGCCGGACTCGGAATGGGGCGAGACTTTGCGTGCCCCCTCCGTGTGACAAAAATAGGCCGCGGGCACAGCCGCGCCCAAAAATGAGAGCCCGATGTCCGGGACCCCAAGTTCGTCCTGCAGAAAAATGCCCAAAAAAAGGGTGGGCTATAGGCTTGGGGCGTGGGGCTGGCGAAGTTTGTCCGCCCGACTCGGAATGGGGCGAGACTTTGCGTGCCCCCTCCGTGTGCCAAAAATAGGCCGCGGGCACCGCCGCGCCCAAAACCGAGCGCCCGAAGTCCGGGGCCCCAAGTTCGTCCCGCGGAAAAATGCCCAAAAAAAGGGTGGGCTATAGCCTTGGGGCGTGGGGCTGCCGAAGTTCGTCCGCCGTACTCGTTATGGGGCGACACTTTGCGTGCCCCCTCCGTTTGCCAAAAATAGGCCACGGGCACAGCCGCGCCCAAAAACGAGCGCCCGAAGTCCGGGGCCCCAGGTTCGTCCAGCGGAAAAATGCCCAAAAAAGGGTGGGCTACAGCCTTGCGGCGTGGGGCTGGCGAAGTTCGTCCACCGGACTCGGAATGGCGCGACACTTTGCGTGCCCCCTCCGTGTGCCAAAAATAGGCCACGGGCACAGCCGCGCCCAAAAACGAGCTCCAGAAGTCCGGGGCCCCAAGTTCGTCCCGCGGAAAAATGCCCAAAAAAGGGTGGGCTATAGCCTTGGGGCGTGGGGCTGGCGAAGTCGTCCGCCGGACTTGGAATGGGGCGAGACTTTGCGTGCCCCCTCAGTGTGCCAAAAATAGGCCAAGGGCACTGCCGCGCCCAAAACGAGCTCCCGAAGTCCGGGGCCCCAAGTTCGTCCAGCGGAAAAATGCCCAAAAAAAGGGTGGGCTATAGCCTTGGGGCGTGGGGCTGGCGAAGTTCATCCACCGGACTCGGAATGGGGAGACACTTTGCGTGCCCCCTCCGTGTGCCAAAAATAGGCCGCGGGCACAGCCGCGCCCAAAAACGAGCGCCCGAAGTCCGGGGCCCCAAGTTCGTCCATCGGAAAAAGGCCCAAAAAAGGGTGGGCTATAGCCTTGGGGCGTGGGGCTAGCGAAGTTCGTCCGCCGGACTCGGAATGGCGCGAGACTTTGCGTGCCCCCTCCGTGTGCCAAAAAGAGGCCGCGGGCACAGCCACGCCCATAAACGAGCGCCCGAATTCCGGGGCCCCAAGTTCGTCCAGCGGAAAAATGCACAAAAAAAGGGTGGGCTATAGCCTTGGGGCGTGGGGCTGGCGAAGTTCGTCCGCCGGACTCGGATTGGGGCGACACTTTGCGTGCACCCTCCGTGTGCCAAAAATAGGCCGCGGGCACAGCCGCGCCCAAAAACGAGCGCCCGAAGTCCGGGGCCCCAAGTTCGTCCAGCGGAAAAATGCCCAAAAAAAGGGTGGGCTATAGCCTTGGGGCGTGGGGCTGGCGAAGTTCGTCCGCCGGACTCGGAATGGGGCGACACTTTGCGTGCCCCCTCCGTGTGCCAAAAATAGGCCGCGGGCACAGCCGCGCCAAAAAACGAGCGCCCGAAGTCCGGGGCCCCAAGTTCGTCCAGCGGAAAAATGCCCAAAAAAGGGTGGGCTATAGCCTTGGGGCGTGGGGCTGGCGAAGTTCGTCCGCCGGAGACGGAATGGGGCGGGACTTTGCGTGCCCCCTCCGTGTGCCAAAAATAGGCCGCGGGCACAGCCGCGCCCAAAAACGAGCGCCCGAAGTCCGGGGCCCCAAGTTCGTCCAGCGGAAAAATGCACAAAAAAAGGGTGGGCTATAGCCTTGGGGCGTGGGGCTGGCGAAGTTCGTCCGCCGGACTCGGAATGGGGTGAGACTTTGCGTGCCCCCTCCGTGTGCCAAAAATAGGCCAAGGGCACAGCCGCGCCCAAAACGAGCTCCAGAAGTCCGGGGCCCCAAGTTCGTCCAGCGGAAAAATGCCCAAGAAAAGGGTGGGCTATAGCCTTGGGGCGTGGGGCTGGCGAAGTTCGTCCGCCGGACTCGGAATGGGGAGACTCTTTGCGTGCCCCCTCCGTGTGCCAAAAATAGGCCACGGGCACAGCCGCGCCCAAAAACGAGCGCCCGAAGTCCGGGCCCCAAGTTCATCCAGCGGAAAAATGCCCAAAAAAGGGTGAACTATACCTTGGGGCGTGGGGCTGGCGAAGTTCGTCCGCCGGACTCGGAATGGGTCAGGACTTTGCGTGCCCCCTCCGTGTGGCACAAATAGGCCGCGGGCACAGCCGCGCCCAAAAACGAGCGTCCGAAGACCGGGGACCCAAGTTCGTCCAGCGGAAAAATGCCCAAAAAAAGGGTGGGCTATAGGCTTGGGGCGTGGGGCTGGCGAAGTTTGTCCGCCGGACTCGGAATGGGGAGACTCTTTGCGTGCCCCCTCCGTGTGCCAAAAATAGGCCACGGGCACAGCCGCGCCCAAAAACGAGCGCCCGAAGTCCGGGCCCCAAGTTCATCCAGCGGAAAAATGCCCAAAAAAGGGTGAACTATACCTTGGGGCGTGGGGCTGGCGAAGTTCGTCCGCCGGACTCGGAATGGGTCAGGACTTTGCGTGCCCCCTCCGTGTGGCACAAATAGGCCGCGGGCACAGCCGCGCCCAAAAACGAGCGTCCGAAGACCGGGGACCCAAGTTCGTCCAGCGGAAAAATGCCCAAAAAAAGGGTGGGCTATAGGCTTGGGGCGTGGGGCTGGCGAAGTTTGTCCGCCGGACTCGGAATGGGGTGAGACTTTGCGTGCCCCCTCCGTGTGCCAAAAATAGGCCGCGGGCACCGCCGCGCCCAAAACCGAGCGCCCGAATTCCGGGGCCCCAAGTTCGTCCAGCGGAAAAATGCCCAAAAAAAGGGTGGGCTATAGCCTTGGGGCGTGGGGCTGCCGAAGTTCATCCGCCGTACTCGTTATGGGGCGACCCTTTGCGTGCCCCCTCCGTTTGCCAAAAATAAGCCACGGGCACAGCCGCGCCCAAAAACGAGCGCCCGAAGTCCGGGGCCCCAAGTTCGTCCAGCGGAAAAATGCCCAAAAAAGGGTGGGCTATAGGCTTGGGGCGTGGGGCTGGCGAAGCTTGTCCGCCGGACTCGGAATGGGGCGAGACTTTGCGTGCCCCCTCCGTGTGCCAAAAATAGGCCGCGGGCACCGCCGCGCCCAAAACCGAGCGCCCGAAGTCCGGGGCCCCAAGTTCGTCCAGCGGAAAAATGCCCAAAAAAAGGGTGGGCTATAGCCTTGGGGCGTGGGGCTGCCGAAGTTCGTCCGCCGTACTCGTTATGGGGCGACACTTTGCGTGCCCCCTCCGTTTGCAAAAATAGGCCACGGGCACAGCCGCGCCCAAAAACGAGCGCCCGAAGTCCGGGGCCCCAAGTTCGTCCAGCGGAAAAATGCCCAAAAAAGGGTGGGCTATAGGCTTGGGGCGTGGGGCTGGCGAAGTTTGTCCGCCGGACTCGGAATGGGGCGAGACTTTGCGTGCCCCCTCCGTGTGCCAAAAACAGGCCGCGGGCACCGCCGCGCCCAAAACCGAGCGCCCGAAGTCCGGGGCCCCAAGTTCGTCCAGCGGAAAAATGCCCAAAAAAAGGGTGGGCTATAGCCTTGGGGCGTGGGGCTGCCGAAGTTCGTCCGCCGTACTCGTTATGGGGCGACACTTTGCGTGCCCCCTCCGTTTGCCAAAAATAGGCCACGGGCACAGCCGCGCCCAAAAACGAGCGCCCGATGTCCGGGACCCCAAGTTCGTCCAGCGGAAAAATGCCCAAAAAAAGGGTGGGCTATAGCCTTGGGGCGTGGGGCTGGCGAAGTTCGTCCGCCGGAATCGGAATGCGGCGAGACTTTGCGTGCCCCCTCCGTGTGCCAAAAATATGCGGCGGGCACAGCCGCACCCAAGAACGAGCGCCGGAAGTCCGGGGCCCCAAGTTCGTCCAGCGGAAAAATGCCCAAAAAAAGGGTGGGCTATAGCCTTGGGGCGTGGGGCTGGCGAAGTTCGTCCGCCGGACTCGGAATGGGGCGAGACTTTGCGTGCCCCCTCCGTGTGACAAAAATAGGCCGCGGGCACAGCCGCGCCCAAAAATGAGAGCCCGATGTCCGGGACCCCAAGTTCGTCCTGCAGAAAAATGCCCAAAAAAAGGGTGGGCTATAGGCTTGGGGCGTGGGGCTGGCGAAGTTTGTCCGCCCGACTCGGAATGGGGCGAGACTTTGCGTGCCCCCTCCGTGTGCCAAAAATAGGCCGCGGGCACCGCCGCGCCCAAAACCGAGCGCCCGAAGTCCGGGGCCCCAAGTTCGTCCCGCGGAAAAATGCCCAAAAAAAGGGTGGGCTATAGCCTTGGGGCGTGGGGCTGGCGAAGTTCGTCCGCCGGAATCGGAATGCGGCGAGACTTTGCGTGCCCCCTCCGTGTGCCAAAAATATGCGGCGGGCACAGCCGCACCCAAGAACGAGCGCCGGAAGTCCGGGGCCCCAAGTTCGTCCAGCGGAAAAATGCCCAAAAAAAGGGTGGGCTATAGCCTTGGGGCGTGGGGCTGGCGAAGTTCGTCCGCCGGACTCGGAATGGGGCGAGACTTTGCGTGCCCCCTCCGTGTGACAAAAATAGGCCGCGGGCACAGCCGCGCCCAAAAATGAGAGCCCGATGTCCGGGACCCCAAGTTCGTCCTGCAGAAAAATGCCCAAAAAAAGGGTGGGCTATAGGCTTGGGGCGTGGGGCTGGCGAAGTTTGTCCGCCCGACTCGGAATGGGGCGAGACTTTGCGTGCCCCCTCCGTGTGCCAAAAATAGGCCGCGGGCACCGCCGCGCCCAAAACCGAGCGCCCGAAGTCCGGGGCCCCAAGTTCGTCCCGCGGAAAAATGCCCAAAAAAAGGGTGGGCTATAGCCTTGGGGCGTGGGGCTGCCGAAGTTCGTCCGCCGTACTCGTTATGGGGCGACACTTTGCGTGCCCCCTCCGTTTGCCAAAAATAGGCCACGGGCACAGCCGCGCCCAAAAACGAGCGCCCGAAGTCCGGGGCCCCAGGTTCGTCCAGCGGAAAAATGCCCAAAAAAGGGTGGGCTACAGCCTTGCGGCGTGGGGCTGGCGAAGTTCGTCCACCGGACTCGGAATGGCGCGACACTTTGCGTGCCCCCTCCGTGTGCCAAAAATAAGCCACGGGCACAGCCGCGCCCAAAAACGAGCTCCAGAAGTCCGGGGCCCCAAGTTCGTCCCGCGGAAAAATGCCCAAAAAAGGGTGGGCTATAGCCTTGGGGCGTGGGGCTGGCGAAGTCGTCCGCCGGACTTGGAATGGGGCGAGACTTTGCGTGCCCCCTCAGTGTGCCAAAAATAGGCCAAGGGCACTGCCGCGCCCAAAACGAGCTCCCGAAGTCCGGGGCCCCAAGTTCGTCCAGCGGAAAAATGCCCAAAAAAAGGGTGGGCTATAGCCTTGGGGCGTGGGGCTGGCGAAGTTCATCCACCGGACTCGGAATGGGGAGACACTTTGCGTGCCCCCTCCGTGTGCCAAAAATAGGCCGCGGGCACAGCCGCGCCCAAAAACGAGCGCCCGAAGTCCGGGGCCCCAAGTTCGTCCATCGGAAAAAGGCCCAAAAAAGGGTGGGCTATAGCCTTGGGGCGTGGGGCTAGCGAAGTTCGTCCGCCGGACTCGGAATGGCGCGAGCCTTTGCGTGCCCCCTCCGTGTGCCAAAAAGAGGCCGCGGGCACAGCCACGCCCATAAACGAGCGCCCGAATTCCGGGGCCCCAAGTTCGTCCAGCGGAAAAATGCACAAAAAAAGGGTGGGCTATAGCCTTGGGGCGTGGGGCTGGCGAAGTTCGTCCGCCGGACTCGGATTGGGGCGACACTTTGCGTGCACCCTCCGTGTGCCAAAAATAGGCCGCGGGCACAGCCGCGCCCAAAAACGAGCGCCCGAAGTCCGGGGCCCCAAGTTCGTCCAGCGGAAAAATGCCCAAAAAAAGGGTGGGCTATAGCCTTGGGGCGTGGGGCTGGCGAAGTTCGTCCGCCGGACTCGGAATGGGGCGACACTTTGCGTGCCCCCTCCGTGTGCCAAAAATAGGCCGCGGGCACAGCCGCGCCAAAAAACGAGCGCCCGAAGTCCGGGGCCCCAAGTTCGTCCAGCGGAAAAATGCCCAAAAAAGGGTGGGCTATAGCCTTGGGGCGTGGGGCTGGCGAAGTTCGTCCGCCGGAGACGGAATGGGGCGGGACTTTGCGTGCCCCCTCCGTGTGCCAAAAATAGGCCGCGGGCACAGCCGCGCCCAAAAACGAGCGCCCGAAGTCCGGGGCCCCAAGTTCGTCCAGCGGAAAAATGCACAAAAAAAGGGTGGGCTATAGCCTTGGGGCGTGGGGCTGGCGAAGTTCGTCCGCCGGACTCGGAATGGGGTGAGACTTTGCGTGCCCCCTCCGTGTGCCAAAAATAGGCCAAGGGCACAGCCGCGCCCAAAACGAGCTCCAGAAGTCCGGGGCCCCAAGTTCGTCCAGCGGAAAAATGCCCAAGAAAAGGGTGGGCTATAGCCTTGGGGCGTGGGGCTGGCGAAGTTCGTCCGCCGGACTCGGAATGGGGAGACTCTTTGCGTGCCCCCTCCGTGTGCCAAAAATAGGCCACGGGCACAGCCGCGCCCAAAAACGAGCGCCCGAAGTCCGGGCCCCAAGTTCATCCAGCGGAAAAATGCCCAAAAAAGGGTGAACTATACCTTGGGGCGTGGGGCTGGCGAAGTTCGTCCGCCGGACTCGGAATGGGTCAGGACTTTGCGTGCCCCCTCCGTGTGGCACAAATAGGCCGCGGGCACAGCCGCGCCCAAAAACGAGCGTCCGAAGACCGGGGACCCAAGTTCGTCCAGCGGAAAAATGCCCAAAAAAAGGGTGGGCTATAGGCTTGGGGCGTGGGGCTGGCGAAGTTTGTCCGCCGGACTCGGAATGGGGAGACTCTTTGCGTGCCCCCTCCGTGTGCCAAAAATAGGCCACGGGCACAGCCGCGCCCAAAAACGAGCGCCCGAAGTCCGGGCCCCAAGTTCATCCAGCGGAAAAATGCCCAAAAAAGGGTGAACTATACCTTGGGGCGTGGGGCTGGCGAAGTTCGTCCGCCGGACTCGGAATGGGTCAGGACTTTGCGTGCCCCCTCCGTGTGGCACAAATAGGCCGCGGGCACAGCCGCGCCCAAAAACGAGCGTCCGAAGACCGGGGACCCAAGTTCGTCCAGCGGAAAAATGCCCAAAAAAAGGATGGGCTATAGGCTTGGGGCGTGGGGCTGGCGAAGTTTGTCCGCCGGACTCGGAATGGGGTGAGACTTTGCGTGCCCCCTCCGTGTGCCAAAAATAGGCCGCGGGCACCGCCGCGCCCAAAACCGAGCGCCCGAATTCCGGGGCCCCAAGTTCGTCCAGCGGAAAAATGCCCAAAAAAAGGGTGGGCTATAGCCTTGGGGCGTGGGGCTGCCGAAGTTCATCCGCCGTACTCGTTATGGGGCGACCCTTTGCGTGCCCCCTCCGTTTGCCAAAAATAAGCCACGGGCACAGCCGCGCCCAAAAACGAGCGCCCGAAGTCCGGGGCCCCAAGTTCGTCCAGTGGAAAAATGCCCAAAAAAGGGTGGGCTATAGGCTTGGGGCGTGGGGCTGGCGAAGCTTGTCCGCCGGACTCGGAATGGGGCGAGACTTTGCGTGCCCCCTCCGTGTGCCAAAAATAGGCCGCGGGCACCGCCGCGCCCAAAACCGAGCGCCCGAAGTCCGGGGCCCCAAGTTCGTCCAGCGGAAAAATGCCCAAAAAAAGGGTGGGCTATAGCCTTGGGGCGTGGGGCTGCCGAAGTTCGTCCGCCGTACTCGTTATGGGGCGACACTTTGCGTGCCCCCTCCGTTTGCAAAAATAGGCCACGGGCACAGCCGCGCCCAAAAACGAGCGCCCGAAGTCCGGGGCCCCAAGTTCGTCCAGCGGAAAAATGCCCAAAAAAGGGTGGGCTATAGGCTTGGGGCGTGGGGCTGGCGAAGTTTGTCCGCCGGACTCGGAATGGGGCGAGACTTTGCGTGCCCCCTCCGTGTGCCAAAAACAGGCCGCGGGCACCGCCGCGCCCAAAACCGAGCGCCCGAAGTCCGGGGCCCCAAGTTCGTCCAGCGGAAAAATGCCCAAAAAAAGGGTGGGCTATAGCCTTGGGGCGTGGGGCTGCCGAAGTTCGTCCGCCGTACTCGTTATGGGGCGACACTTTGCGTGCCCCCTCCGTTTGCCAAAAATAGGCCACGGGCACAGCCGCGCCCAAAAACGAGCGCCCGAAGTCCGGGGTCCCAAGTTCATCCAGCGGAAAAATGCCCAAAAAAGGGTGGGCTACAGCCTTGCGGCGTGGGGCTGGCGAAGTTCATCCACCGGACTCGGAATGGCGCGACACTTTGCGTGCCCCCTCCGTGTGCCAAAAATAGGCCGCGGGCACAGCCGCGCCCAAAAACGAGCGCCCGAAGTCCGGGCCCCAAGTTCATCCAGCGGAAAAATGCCCAAAAAAGGGTGAACTATACCTTGGGGCGTGGGGCTGGCGAAGTTCGTCCGCCGGACTCGGAATGGGGCAGGACTTTGCGTGCCCCCTCCGTGTGGCACAAATAGGCCGCGGGCACAGCCGCGCCCAAAAACGAGCGTCCGAAGACCGGGGACCCAAGTTCGTCCAGCGGAAAAATGCCCAAAAAAAGGGTGGGCTATAGGCTTGGGGCGTGGGGCTGGCGAAGTTTGTCCGCCGGACTCGGAATGGGGCGAGACTTTGCGTGCCCCCTCCGTGTGCCAAAAATAGGCCGCGGGCACCGCCGCGCCCAAAAACGAGCGCCCGAAGTCCGGGGCCCCAAGTTCGTCCAGCGGAAAAATGCCCAAAAAAAGGGTGGGCTATAGCCTTGGGGCGTGGGGCTGGCGAAGTTCGTCCGCCGGACTCGGAATGGGGCAAGACTTTGCGTGCCCCCTCCGTGTTCCAAAAATAGGCCGCGGGCACCGCCGCGCCCAAAAACGAGCGCCCGAAGTCCAGGGCCCCATGTTCGTCCAGCGGAAAAATGCCCAAAAAAATGGTGGGCTATAGCCTTTGGGCGTGGGGGCTGGCGAAGTTCGTCCGCCGGACTCGGAATGGGGCGAGATTTTGCGTGCCCCCTCCGTGTGCCAAAAATAGGCCGCGGGCACAGCCGCGCCCAAAAACAAGCGCCCGAAGTCCGGGGCACCAAGTTCGTCCATCGGAAAAAGGCCCAAAAAAGGGTGGGCTATAGCCTTGGGGCGTGGGGCTAGCGAAGTTCGTCCGCCGGACTCGGAATGGCGCGAGACTTTGCGTGCCCCCTCCGTGTGCCAAAAATAGGCTACGGGCACAGCCGCGCCCAAAAACGAGCGCCCAAAGTCCGGGGCCCCAAGTTCGTCCAGCGGAAAAATTCCCAAAAAAGGGTGGGCTATAGCCTTGGGGCGTGGGGCTGGCGAAGTTCGTCCGCCGGACTCGGAATGGGGCGAGACTTTGCGTGCCCCCTCCGTGTGCCAAAAATCGGCCGCGGGCACAGCCGCGCCCAAAAACGTGCGCCTGAAAGTCAAAATGGGACGAGACTTAGCTGCGAAGTAAAGTCCAAAAGGGGTGGGCTATAGCCTTGGGGCGTGGGGCTGGCGAAGTTCGTCCGCCGGACTCGGAATGGGCAAAGACGTTGCGAGGCCCCTCCGTGTACCAAAAATAAGCCGCGGGCAAAGCCGCGCCCAAAAACGAGCGACCGAAGGCCGGGCCCCCAAGTTCTTCCAGCGGAAAAATGCCCAAAAAACGGGTGGGCTATCGCCTTGGGGCGTGGGGCTGGCGAAGTTCGTCTGCCGTACTCGGAATGGGCCAAAACTTTGCGAGGCCCCTCCTTGTGTTAAAAAAAGGCCGCGGGCACAGCCGCGCCCAAAAACGAGCGCCCGAAGGACGGGGCCCCAAGTTCGTCCAGCGGAAAAATGCCCAAAAAATAGGTGGGCTATAGCCTTGGGGTGTGGGGCTGGCGAAGTTCGTCCGCCGGACTCGAAATGCGTTGAGACTTTGCGAGGCCCCTCCGTGTGCCAAAAATAGGCTACGGGCACGGCCGCGTCCAAAAAAGAGCGACCGAAGGCCGGGGCCCCAAGTTCGTCCAGCGGAAAAATGCCCAAAAAAAGGGTGGGCTATAGCCTTGGGGCGTGGGGCTGCCGAAGTTCGTCCGCCGTACTCGTTATGGGGCGACACTTTGCGTGCCCCCTCCGTTTGCCAAAAATAGGCCACGGGCACAGCCGCGCCCAAAAACGAGCGCCCGAAGTCCGGGGTCCCAAGTTCATCCAGCGGAAAAATGCCCAAAAAAGGGTGGGCTACAGCCTTGCGGCGTGGGGCTGGCGAAGTTCATCCACCGGACTCGGAATGGCGCGACACTTTGCGTGCCCCCTCCGTGTGCCAAAAATAGGCCGCGGGCACAGCCGCGCCCAAAAACGAGCGCCCGAAGTCCGGGCCCCAAGTTCATCCAGCGGAAAAATGCCCAAAAAAGGGTGAACTATACCTTGGGGCGTGGGGCTGGCGAAGTTCGTCCGCCGGACTCGGAATGGGGCAGGACTTTGCGTGCCACCTCCGTGTGGCACAAATAGGCCGCGGGCACAGCCGCGCCCAAAAACGAGCGTCCGAAGACCGGGGACCCAAGTTCGTCCAGCGGAAAAATGCCCAAAAAAAGGGTGGGCTATAGGCTTGGGGCGTGGGGCTGGCGAAGTTTGTCCGCCGGACTCGGAATGGGGCGAGACTTTACGTGCCCCATCCGTGTGCCAAAAATAGGCCGCGGGCACAGCCGCGCCCAAAAACGAGAGCCCGAAGTCCGGGGCCCCAAGTTCGTCCAGCGGAAAAATGCCCAAAAAAAGAGTGGGCTATAGCCTTGGGGCGTGGGGCTGGCGAAGTTCGTCCGCCGGGCTCGTAATGGGGCGAGACTTTTCGTGCCCCCTCCGCGTGCCAAAAATAGGCCGCGGCCACAGCCGCGCCCAAAAACGAGCGCCCGAAGTCCGGGTCCCAAGTTCGTCCAGCGGAAAAATGCCCAAAAAAGGGTGGGCTATAGCCTTGGGGCGTGGGGCTGGCAAAGTTCGTCCGCCGGACTCGGAATGGGGCGAGACTTTACGTGCCCCATCCGTGTGCCAAAAATAGGCCGCGGGCACAGCCGCGCCCAAAAACGAGCGCCCGAAGTCCGGGGCCCCAAGTTCGACCAGCGGAAAAATGCCCAAAAAAAGAGTGGGCTATAGCCTTGGGGCGTGGGGCTGGCGAAGTTCGTCCGCCGGGCTCGTAATGGGGCGAGACTTTTCGTGCCCCCTCCGTGTGCCAAAAATAGGCCGCGGGCACAGCCGCGCCCAAAAACGAGCGCCCGAAGTCCGGGGCCCCAAGTTCATCCAGCGGAAAAATGCCCAAAAAAAGGATGGGCTATAGCCTTGGGGGGTGGGGCTGGCGAAGTTCGTCCGCCGGACTCGGAATGGGGTGAGACTTTGCGTGCCCCCTCCGTTTACCAAAAATAGGCCGCGGGCACAGCCGCGCCAAAAAACGAGCGCCCGAAGTCCGGGGCCCCAAGTTAGTCCAGCGGAAAAATGCACAAAAAAAGGGTGGGCTATAGCCTTGCGGCGTGGGGCTGGCGAAGTTCGTCCGCCAGACTCGGAATGGGGCGAGACTTTACGTTCCCCCTCCGTGTGCAAAAAATAGGTCGCGGGCACAGCCGCGCCCAAAAACTAGCGCCCGAAGTCCGGGGCCCCAAGTTCGTCCAGCGGAAAAATGCCCAAAAAAAGGGTGGGCTATAGCCTTGGGGCGTGGGGCTGGCGAAGTTCGTCCGCCGGACTCGGAATTGGGCGAGACTTTGCGTGCCCCCTCCGTGTGCCAAAAATAGGCCGCGGGCACAGCCGCGCCCAAAAACGAGCGCCCGAAGCCCGGGGCCCCAAGTTCGTCCAGCGGAAAAATGCCCAAAAAAAGGGTGGGCTATAGCCTTGGGGCGTGGGGCGGGTGAAGTTCATCCGCCGGACTCGGAATGGGGCGAGACTTTGCGTGCCCCCTCCGTGTGCAAAAAATAGGCCGCGGGCACAACCTTGCACAAAAACGAGCGCCCGAAGTCCGGGGCCCCAAGTTCGTCCAGCGGAAAAATGCCCAAAAAAAGGGTGGGCTATTGCCTTGGGGCGTGGGGCTGGCGAAGTTCGTCCGCCGGACTCGGAATGGGGCGAGACTTTGCGTGCCCCCTCCGTGTGCCAAAAATAGGCCGCGGGCACAGCCGCGCCCAAAACCGAGCGCCCGAAGTCCGGGGCCCCAAGTTCGTCCAGCGGAAAAATGCCCAAAAAAAGGGTGGGCTATAGCCTTGGGGCGTGGGGCTGGCGAAGTTCGTCCGCCGGACTCGAAATGGGGTGAGACATTGCGTGCCCCCTCCGTGTGCCAAAAATAGGACGCGGGCACAGCCGCGCCCAAAAACGAGCACCGGAAGTCCGGGGCCCCAAGTTCGTCCAGCGGAAAAATGCCCAAAAAAGGGTTGGCTATAGCCTTGGGGCGTGGGGCTGGCGAGGTTCGTCCGCCGGACTCGAAATGGGGCGAGACTTTGCGTGCCCCCTCCGTGTGCCAAAAATAGGCCGCGGGCACAGCCGCGCCCAAAAATGAGCGCTCGAAGCCCGGGGCCCCAAGTTCGTCCAGCGGAAAAATGCCCAAAGAAAGGGTGGGCTATAGCCTTGGGGCGTGGGGCTGGCGAAGTTCGTCCGCCGGACTCGGAATGGGGCGAGATTTTGCGTGCCCCCTCCGTGTGCCAAAAATAGGCCGCGGGCACAGCCGCGCCCAAAAACGAGTGCCCGAAGTCCGGGGCCCCAAGTTCGTCCAGCGGAAAAATGCCCAAAGAAAGGGTGGGCTATAGCCTTGGGGCGTGGGGCTGGCGAAGTTCGTCCGCTGGACTCGGAATGGGGCGAGATTTTGCGTGCCCCCTCCGTGTGCCAAAAATAGGCCGCGGGCACAGCCGCGCCCAAAACCGAGCGCCCGAAGTCCGGGGCCCCAAGTTCGTCCAGCGGAAAAATGCCCAAAAAAAGGGTGGGCTATAGCGTTGGGGCGTGGGGCTGGCGAAGTTCGTCCGCCGGACTCGAAATGGGGCGAGACATTGCGTGCCCCCTCCGTGTGCCAAAAATAGGACGCGGGCACAGCCGCGCCCAAAAACGAGCACCGGAAGTCCGGGGCCCCAAGTTCGTCCAGCGGAAAAATGCCCAAAAAAGGGTTGGCTATAGCCTTGGGGCGTGGGGCTGGCGAAGTTCGTCCGCCGGACTCGAAATGGGGCGAGACTTTGCGTGCCCCCTCCGTGTGCCAAAAATAGGCCGCGGGCACAGCCGCGCCCAAAAATGAGCGCTCGAAGCCCGGGGCCCCAAGTTCGTCCATCGGAAAAATGCCCAAAGAAAGGGTGGGCTATAGCCTTGGGGCGTGGGGCTGGTGAAGTTCGTCCGCCGGACTCGGAATGGGGCGAGATTTTGCGTGCCCCCTTCGTGTGCCAAAAATAGGCCGCGGGCACAGCCGCGCCCAAAAACGAGTGCCCGAAGTCCGGGGCCCCAAGTTCGTCCAGCGGAAAAAATGCCCAAAGAAAGGGTGGGCTATAGCCTTGGGGCGTGGGGCTGGCGAAGTTCGTCCGCCGGACTCGGAATAGGGCGAGACTTTGCATGCCCCCTCCGTGTGCCAAAAATAGGCCGCGGGCACAGCCGCGCCCAAAACCGAGCGCCCGAAGTCCGGGGCCCCAAGTTCGTCCAGCGGAAAAATACCCAAAAAAGGGTGGGCTATAGCCTTGGGGCGTGGGGCTGGCAATGTTCGTCCGCCGGACTCGGAATGGGGCGAGACTTTACGTGCCCCATCCGTGTGCCAAAAATAGGCCGCGGGCACAGCCGCGCCCAAAAACGAGCGCCCGAAGTCCGGGGCCCCAAGTTCGTCCAGCGGAAAAATGCCCAAAAAAAGAGTGGGCTATAGCCTTGGGGCGTGGGGCTGGCGAAGTTCGTCCGCCGGGCTCGTAATGGGCCGAGACTTTTCGTGCCCCCTCCGCGTGCCAAAAATAGGCCGCGGGCACAGCCGCGCCAAAAAACGAGCGCCCGAAGTCCGGGGCCCCAAGTTAGTCCAGCGGAAAAATGCCCAAAAAAAGGGTGGGCTATAGCCTTGCGGCGTGGGGCTGGCGAAGTTCGTCTGCCAGACTCGGAATGGGGTGAGACTTTACGTTCCCCCTCCGTGTGCAAAAAATAGGTCGCGGGCACAGCCGCGCCCAAAAACTAGCGCCCGAAGTCCGGGGCCCCAAGTTCGTCCAGCGGAAAAATGCCCAAAAAAAGAGTGGGCTATAGCCTTGGGGCGTGGGGCTGGCGAAGTTCGTCCGCCGGGCTCGTAATGGGGTGAGACTTTGCGTGCCCCCTCCGTTTACCAAAAATAGGCCGCGGGCACAGCCGCGCCAAAAAACGAGTGCCCGAAGTCCGGGGCCCCAAGTTAGTCCAGCGGAAAAATGCACAAAAAAAGGGTGGGCTATAGCCTTGCGGCGTGGGGCTGGCGAAGTTCGTCCGCCAGACTCGGAATGGGGCGAGACTTTACGTTCCCCCTCCGTGTGCAAAAAATAGGTCGCGGGCACAGCCGCGCCCAAAACCGAGCGCCCGAAGTCCGGGGCCCCAAGTTCGTCCAGCGGAAAAATGCCCAAAAAAAGGGTGGGCTATAGCCTTGGGGCGTGGGGCTGGCGAAGTTCGTCCGCCGGACTCGAAATGGGGTGAGACATTGCGTGCCCCCTCCGTGTGCCAAAAATAGGACGCGGGCACAGCCGCGCCCAAAAACGAGCACCGGAAGTCCGGGGCCCCAAGTTCGTCCAGCGGAAAAATGCCCAAAAAAGGGTTGGCTATAGCCTTGGGGCGTGGGGCTGGCGAGGTTCGTCCGCCGGACTCGAAATGGGGCGAGACTTTGCGTGCCCCCTCCGTGTGCCAAAAATAGGCCGCGGGCACAGCCGCGCCCAAAAATGAGCGCTCGAAGTCCGGGGCCCCAAGTTCGTCCAGCGGAAAAATGCCCAAAGAAAGGGTGGGCTATAGCCTTGGGGCGTGGGGCTGGCGAAGTTCGTCCGCCGGACTCGGAATGGGGTGAGACATTGCGTGCCCCCTCCGTGTGCCAAAAATAGGACGCGGGCACAGCCGCGCCCAAAAACGAGCACCGGAAGTCCGGGGCCCCAAGTTCGTCCAGCGGAAAAATGCCCAAAAAAGGGTTGGCTATAGCCTTGGGGCGTGGGGCTGGCGAGGTTCGTCCGCCGGACTCGAAATGGGGCGAGACTTTGCGTGCCCCCTCCGTGTGCCAAAAATAGGCCGCGGGCACAGCCGCGCCCAAAAATGAGCGCTCGAAGTCCGGGGCCCCAAGTTCGTCCAGCGGAAAAATGCCCAAAGAAAGGGTGGGCTATAGCCTTGGGGCGTGGGGCTGGCGAAGTTCGTCCGCCGGACTCGGAATGGGGCGAGATTTTGCGTGCCCCCTCCGTGTGCCAAAAATAGGCCGCGGGCACAGCCGCGCCCAAAAACGAGTGCCCGAAGTCCGGGGCCCCAAGTTCGTCCAGCGGAAAAATGCCCAAAGAAAGGGTGGGCTATAGCCTTGGGGCGTGGGGCTGGCGAAGTTCGTCCGCTGGACTCGGAATGGGGCGAGATTTTGCGTGCCCCCTCCGTGTGCCAAAAATAGGCCGCGGGCACAGCCGCGCCCAAAAACGAGCGCCCGAAGTCCGGGGCCCCAAGTTCGTCCAGCGGAAAAATGCCCAAAAAAGGGTGGGCTATAGCCTTGGGGCGTGGGGCTGGCGAAGTTCGTCCGCCGGACTCGGAATGGGGCGAGACTTTGCGTGCCCCCTCCGTATGCCAAAAATAGGCCGCGGGCACTGCCGCGCCCAAAAACGAGTGCCCGACGCCCGGGGCCCCAAGTTCGTCCAGCGGAAAAATGCCCAAAAGAAGAGTGGGCTATAGCCTTGGGGCGTGGGGCTGGCGATGTTCGTCCGCCGGACTCGGAATGGGGCGAGACTTTGCGTGCCCCCTCCTTGTGCCAACAATAGGCCGCGGGCACAGCCTCGCCCAAAAACGAGCGCCCGAAGTCCGGGGCCCCATGTTCGTCCAGCGGAAAAATGCCCAAAAAAAGGGTGGGCTATAGCCTTGGGGCGTGGGGCTAGCGAAGTTCGTCCGCCGGACTCGGAATGGGGCGAGACTTTCCGTGCCCTCTCCGTGTGCCAAAAATAGGCCGCAGGCACAGCCGCGCCCAAATACGAGCGCCCGAAGTCCGGGGCCCCAAGTTCGTCCAGCGGAAAAATGCCCAAAAAAAGGGTGGGCTATAGCCTTGGGGCGTGGGGCTGGCGAAGTTCCTCCGCCGGGCTCGGAATGGGGCGAGACTTTGCGTGCCCCCTCCGTGTGCCAAAAATAGGCCGCGGCCACAGCCGCGCCCAAAAACGAGCGCCCGAAGTCCGGGGCCGCAAGTTCGTCCAGCAGAAAAATGCCCAAAAAAGGGTGGGCTATAGCCTTGGGGCGTGGGGCTGGCGAAGTTCGTCCGCCGGACTCGGAATGGGGCGACACTTTGCAAGCCCCCTCCGTGTGCCAAAAATAGGCCGCGGGCACAGCCGCCCCCAAAAACGAGCGCCCGGAGACCGGGGCCCCAAGTTCGTCCAGCGGAAAAATGCCCAAAAAAAGGGTGGGCTATAGCCTTGGGGCGTGGGGCTGGCGAAGTTCGTCCGCCGGACTCGGAATGGGGAGACACTTTGCGTGCCCCCTCCGTGTGCCAAAAATAGGCCGCGGGCACAGCCGCGCCCAAAAACGAGCGCCCGAAGTCCGGGGCCCCAAGTTCGTCCAGCGGAAAAATGCACAAAAAAGGGTGGGCTATAGCCTTGGGGCGTGGGGCTGGCGAAGTTCGTCCGCCGGACTCGGAATGGGGCGAGACTTTGCGTGCCCCCTCCGTATGCCAAAAATAGGCCGCGGGCACTGCCGCGCCCAAAAACGAGTGCCCGACGCCCGGGGCCCCAAGTTCGTCCAGCGGAAAAATGCCCAAAAGAAGAGTGGGCTATAGCCTTGGGGCGTGGGGCTGGCGATGTTCGTCCGCCGGACTCGGAATGGGGCGAGACTTTGCGTGCCCCCTCCTTGTGCCAACAATAGGCCGCGGGCACAGCCTCGCCCAAAAACGAGCGCCCGAAGTCCGGGGCCCCATGTTCGTCCAGCGGAAAAATGCCCAAAAAAAGGGTGGGCTATAGCCTTGGGGCGTGGGGCTGGCGAAGTTCCTCCGCCGGGCTCGGAATGGGGCGAGACTTTGCGTGCCCCCTCCGTGTGCCAAAAATAGGCCGCGGCCACAGCCGCGCCCAAAAACGAGCGCCCGAAGTCCGGGGCCGCAAGTTCGTCCAGCAGAAAAATGCCCAAAAAAGGGTGGGCTATAGCCTTGGGGCGTGGGGCTGGCGAAGTTCGTCCGCCGGACTCGGAATGGGGCGACACTTTGCAAGCCCCCTCCGTGTGCCAAAAATAGGCCGCGGGCACAGCCGCCCCCAAAAACGAGCGCCCGGAGACCGGGGCCCCAAGTTCGTCCAGCGGAAAAATGCCCAAAAAAAGGGTGGGCTATAGCCTTGGGGCGTGGGGCTGGCGAAGTTCGTCCGCCGGACTCGGAATGGGGAGACACTTTGCGTGCCCCCTCCGTGTGCCAAAAATAGGCCGCGGGCAAAGCCGCGCCCAAAAACGAGCGCCCGAAGTCCGGGGCCCCAAGTTCGTCCAGCGGAAAAATGCACAAAAAAGGGTGGGCTATAGCCTTGGGGCGTGGGGCTGGCGAAGTTCGTCCGCCGGACTCGGAATGGGGTGAGACTTTGCGTGCCCCCTCAGTGTGCCAAAAATAGGCCAAGGGCACTGCCGCGCCCAAAACGAGCTCCCGAAGTCTGGGGCCCCAAGTTCGTCCAGCGGAAAAATGCCCAAAAAAAGGGTGGGCTATAGCCTTGGGGCGTGGGGCTGGCGAAGTTCGTCCGCCGGACTTGGAATGGGGCGAGACTTTGCGTGCCCCTCCGTGTGCCAAAAATAGGCCGCGGGCACAGCCACGCCCAAAAACGAGCGCCCGAAGTCCGGGGCCCCAAGTTCGTCCAGCGGAAAAATGCACAAAAAAAGGGTGGGCTATAGCCTTGGGGAGTGGGGCTGGCGAAGTTCGTCCGCCGGACTCGGAATGGGGCGAGACTTTGCGTGCCCTCTCCGTGTGCCAAAAATAGGCCGCAGGCACAGCCGCGCCCAAATACGAGCGCCCGAAGTCCGGGGCCCCAAGTTCGTCCAGCGGAAAAATGCCCAAAAAAAGGGTGGGCTATAGCCTTGGGGCGTGGGGCTGGCGAAGTTCCTCCGCCGGGCTCGGAATGGGGCGAGACTTTGCGTGCCCCCTCCGTGTGCCAAAAATAGGCCGCGGGCACAGCCGCGCCCAAAAACGAGCGCCCGAAGTCCGGGGCCGCAAGTTCGTCCAGCGGAAAAATGCCCAAAAAAGGGTGGGCTATAGCCTTGGGGCGTGGGGCTGGCGAAGTTCGTCCGCCGGACTCGGAATGGGGCGACACTTTGCAAGCCCCCTCCGTGTGCCAAAAATAGGCCGCGGGCACAGCCGCCCCCAAAAACGAGCGCCCGGAGACCGGGGCCCCAAGTTCGTCCAGCGGAAAAATGCCCAAAAAAAGGGTGGGCTATAGCCTTGGGGCGTGGGGCTGGCGAAGTTCGTCCGCCGGACTCGGAATGGGGAGACACTTTGCGTGCCCCCTCCGTGTGCCAAAAATAGGCCGCGGGCACAGCCGCGCCCAAAAACGAGCGCCCGAAGTCCGGGGCCCCAAGTTCGTCCAGCGGAAAAATGCACAAAAAAGGGTGGGCTATAGCCTTGGGGCGTGGGGCTGGCGAAGTTCGTCCGCCGGACTCGGAATGGGGTGAGACTTTGCGTGCCCCCTCAGTGTGCCAAAAATAGGCCAAGGGCACTGCCGCGCCCAAAACGAGCTCCCGAAGTCTGGGGCCCCAAGTTCGTCCAGCGGAAAAATGCCCAAAAAAAGGGTGGGCTATAGCCTTGGGGCGTGGGGCTGGCGAAGTTCGTCCGCCGGACTTGGAATGGGGCGAGACTTTGCGTGCCCCTCCGTGTGCCAAAAATAGGCCGCGGGCACAGCCACGCCCAAAAACGAGCGCCCGAAGTCCGGGGCCCCAAGTTCGTCCAGCGGAAAAATGCACAAAAAAAGGGTGGGCTATAGCCTTGGGGCGTGGGGCTGGCGAAGTTCGTCCGCCGGACTCGGAATGGGGTGAGACTTTGCGTGCCCCCTCCGTGTGCCAAAAATAGGCCAAGGGCACAGCAGCGCCCAAAACCAGCTCCAGAAGTCCGGGGCCCCAAGTTCGTCCAGCGGAAAAATGCCCAAAAAAGGGTGGGCTATAGCCTTGGGGCGTGGGGCTGGCGAAGTCGTCCGCCGGACTTGGAATGGGGCGAGACTTTGCGTGCCCCCTCAGTGTGCCAAAAATAGGCCAAGGGCACTGCCGCGCCCAAAACGTGCTCCCGAAGTCCGGGGCCCCAAGTTTGTCCAGCGGAAAAATGCCCAAAAAAAGGGTGGGCTATAGCCTTGGGGCGTGGGGCTGGCGAAGTTCGTCCGCCGGACTCGGATTGGGGCGACACTTTGCGTGCCCCCTCCGTGTGCCAAAAATAGGCCGCGGGCACAGCCGCGCCCAAAAACGAGCGCCCGAAGTCCGGGGCCCCAAGTTCGTCCGGCGGAAAAATGCCCAAAAAAAGGGTGGGCTATAGCCTTGGGGCGTAGGGCTGGCGAAGTTCGTCCGCCGGACTCGGAATGGGGTGACACTTTCCGTGCCCCCTCCGTGTGCCAAAAATAGGCCGCGGGCACAGCCGCGCCCAAAAACGAGCGCCCGGAGACCGGGGCCCCAAGTTCGTCCAGCGGAAAAATGCCCAAAAAAAGGGTGGGCTATAGCCTTGGGGCGTGGGGCTGGCGAAGTTCGTCCGCCGGACTCGGAATGGGGAGACACTTTGCGTGCCCCCTCCGTGTGCCAAAAATAGGCCGCGGGCACAGCCGCGCCCAAAAACGAGCGCCCGAAGTCCGGGGCCCCAAGTTCGTCCAGCGGAAAAATGCACAAAAAAGGGTGGGCTATAGCCTTGGGGCGTGGGGCTGGCGAAGTTCGTCCGCCGGACTCGGAATGGGGAGACACTTTGCGTGCCCCCTCCGTGTGCCAAAAATAGGCCGCGGGCACAGCCGCGCCCAAAAACGAGCGCCCGAAGTCCGGGGCCCCAAGTTCGTCCAGCGGAAAAATGCACAAAAAAGGGTGGGCTATAGCCTTGGGGCGTGGGGCTGGCGAAGTTCGTCCGCCGGACTCGGAATGGGGTGAGACTTTGCGTGCCCCCTCAGTGTGCCAAAAATAGGCCAAGGGCACTGCCGCGCCCAAAACGAGCTCCCGAAGTCCGGGGCCCCAAGTTCGTCCAGCGGAAAAATGCCCAAAAAAAGGGTGGGCTATAGCCTTGGGGCGTGGGGCTGGCGAAGTTCATCCGCCGGACTCGGAATGGGGAGACACTTTGCGTGCCCCCTCCGTGTGCCAAAAATAGGCCGCGGGCACAGCCGCGCCCAAAAACGAGCGCCCGAAGTCTGGGGCCCCAAATACAACCAGCGGAAAAATGCCCAAAAAAGGGTGGGCTATAGCCTTGGGGCGTGGGGCTGGCGAAGTTCGTCCGCCGGACTTGGAATGGGGCGAGACTTTGCGTGCCCCTCCGTGTGCCAAAAATAGGCCGCGGGCACAGCCACGCCCAAAAACGAGCGCCCGAAGTCCGGGGCCCCAAGTTCGTCCAGCGGAAAAATGCACAAAAAAAGGGTGGGCTATAGCCTTGGGGCGTGGGGCTGGCGAAGTTCGTCCGCCGGACTCGGAATGGGGTGAGACTTTGCGTGCCCCCTCCGTGTGCCAAAAATAGGCCAAGGGCACAGCAGCGCCCAAAACCAGCTCCAGAAGTCCGGGGCCCCAAGTTCGTCCAGCGGAAAAATGCCCAAAAAAGGGTGGGCTATAGCCTTGGGGCGTGGGGCTGGCGAAGTCGTCCGCCGGACTTGGAATGGGGCGAGACTTTGCGTGCCCCCTCAGTGTGCCAAAAATAGGCCAAGGGCACTGCCGCGCCCAAAACGTGCTCCCGAAGTCCGGGGCCCCAAGTTCGTCCAGCGGAAAAATGCCCAAAAAAAGGGTGGGCTATAGCCTTGGGGCGTGGGGCTGGCGAAGTTCGTCCGCCGGACTCGGATTGGGGCGACACTTTGCGTGCCCCCTCCGTGTGCCAAAAATAGGCCGCGGGCACAGCCGCGCCCAAAAACGAGCGATCGAAGTCCGGGGCCCCAAGTTCGTCCGGCGGAAAAATGCCCAAAAAAAGGGTGGGTTATAGCCTTGGGGCGTAGGGCTGGCGAAGTTCGTCCGCCGGACTCGGAATGGGGTGACACTTTCCGTGCCCCCTCCGTGTGCCAAAAATAGGCCGCGGGCACAGCCGCGCCCAAAAACGAGCGCCCGAAGTCAGGGGACCCAAGTTCGTCCAGCGGAAAAATGCCCAAAAAAGGGTGGGCTATAGCCTTGGGGCGTGGGGCTGGCGAAGTTCGTCCACCGGACTCGGAATGGGGCGACACTTTACGTGCGTCCTGCGCGTGCCAAAAATAGGCCGCGGGCACAGCTGCGCCCAAAAACGAGCGCCCGAAGTCCGGGGCCCCAGTTCGTCCAGCGGAAAAATGCCGAAAAAAGGGTGGGCTATAGCCTTGGGGCGGGGGGCTGGCGAAGTTCGTCCGCCGGACTCGGAATGGGGCAACACTTTGCGTGCCCCCTCCGTGTGCCAAAAATAGGCCGCGGGCACAGCCGCGCCCAAAAACGAGCGCCCGCAGTCCGGGGTCCGAAGTTCGTCCAGCGGAAAAATGTCCAAAAAAAGGGTGGGCTATATCCTTGGGGCTTGGGCTGGCGAAAATCGTCTGCCGGACTCGGAATGGGGCGACACTTTGCATGCCCCCTCCGTGTGCCAAAAATTGGCCGCGGGCACAGCCGCGCCCAAAAACAAGCGCCCGATGTCCGGGGCCCCAAGTTCGTCCAGCGGAAAAATGCCCAAAAAGGGTGGGCTATAGCCTTGGTGCGTGGGGCTGGCGAAGTTCGTTCGGCGGACTCGGAATGGGGCGACACTTTGCGTGCCCCCTCCGTGTGCCAAAAATAGGCCGCGGGCACAGCCGCGCCCAAAAACGAGCGCCCGAAGTCCGGGGCCCCAAGTTCGTCCAGCGGAAAAATGCCCAAAAAAGGGTGGGTAAAAGCCTTGGGGCGTGGGGCTGGCGAAGTTCGTCCGCCGGACTCGGAATGGGGCGAGACTTTGTGTGCCCCCTCCGTGTGCCAAGAATAGGCCGCGGGCACAGCCGCGCCCAAAAACGAGCGCCCGAAGTCCGGGGCCCCAAGTTCGTCCAGCGGAAAAATGCACAAAAAAAGGGTGGGCTATAGCCTTGGGGCGTGGGGCTGGCGAAGTTCGTCCGCCGGACTCGGAATGGGGTGAGACTTTGCGTGCCCCCTCCGTGTGCCAAAAATAGGCCAAGGGCACAGCAGCGCCCAAAACCAGCTCCAGAAGTCCGGGGCCCCAAGTTCGTCCAGCGGAAAAATGCCCAAAAAAGGGTGGGCTATAGCCTTGGGGCGTGGGGCTGGCGAAGTCGTCCGCCGGACTTGGAATGGGGCGAGACTTTGCGTGCCCCCTCAGTGTGCCAAAAATAGGCCAAGGGCACTGCCGCGCCCAAAACGTGCTCCCGAAGTCCGGGGCCCCAAGTTCGTCCAGCGGAAAAATGCCCAAAAAAAGGGTGGGCTATAGCCTTGGGGCGTGGGGCTGGCGAAGTTCGTCCGCCGGACTCGGATTGGGGCGACACTTTGCGTGCCCCCTCCGTGTGCCAAAAATAGGCCGCGGGCACAGCCGCGCCCAAAAACGAGCGATCGAAGTCCGGGGCCCCAAGTTCGTCCGGCGGAAAAATGCCCAAAAAAAGGGTGGGTTATAGCCTTGGGGCGTAGGGCTGGCGAAGTTCGTCCGCCGGACTCGGAATGGGGTGACACTTTCCGTGCCCCCTCCGTGTGCCAAAAATAGGCCGCGGGCACAGCCGCGCCCAAAAACGAGCGCCCGAAGTCAGGGGACCCAAGTTCGTCCAGCGGAAAAATGCCCAAAAAAGGGTGGGCTATAGCCTTGGGGCGTGGGGCTGGCGAAGTTCGTCCACCGGACTCGGAATGGGGCGACACTTTACGTGCGTCCTGCGCGTGCCAAAAATAGGCCGCGGGCACAGCTGCGCCCAAAAACGAGCGCCCGAAGTCCGGGGCCCCAGTTCGTCCAGCGGAAAAATGCCGAAAAAAGGGTGGGCTATAGCCTTGGGGCGGGGGGCTGGCGAAGTTCGTCCGCCGGACTCGGAATGGGGCAACACTTTGCGTGCCCCCTCCGTGTGCCAAAAATAGGCCGCGGGCACAGCCGCGCCCAAAAACGAGCGCCCGCAGTCCGGGGTCCGAAGTTCGTCCAGCGGAAAAATGTCCAAAAAAAGGGTGGGCTATATCCTTGGGGCTTGGGCTGGCGAAAATCGTCTGCCGGACTCGGAATGGGGCGACACTTTGCATGCCCCCTCCGTGTGCCAAAAATTGGCCGCGGGCACAGCCGCGCCCAAAAACAAGCGCCCGATGTCCGGGGCCCCAAGTTCGTCCAGCGGAAAAATGCCCAAAAAGGGTGGGCTATAGCCTTGGTGCGTGGGGCTGGCGAAGTTCGTTCGGCGGACTCGGAATGGGGCGACACTTTGCGTGCCCCCTCCGTGTGCCAAAAATAGGCCGCGGGCACAGCCGCGCCCAAAAACGAGCGCCCGAAGTCCGGGGCCCCAAGTTCGTCCAGCGGAAAAATGCCCAAAAAAGGGTGGGTAAAAGCCTTGGGGCGTGGGGCTGGCGAAGTTCGTCCGCCGGACTCGGAATGGGGCGAGACTTTGTGTGCCCCCTCCGTGTGCCAAGAATAGGCCGCGGGCACAGCCGCGCCCAAAAACGAGCGCCCGCAGTCCGGGGTCCCAAGTTCGTCCAGCGGAAAAATGTCCAAAAAAAGGGTGGGCTATAGCCTCGGGGCGTGGGGCTGGCGAAGTTTGTCTGCCGGACTCGGAATGGGGCGACACTTAGCATGCCCCCTCCGTGTGCCAAAAATTGGCCGCGGGCACAGCCGCGCCCAAAAACGAGGGGCCGAAGTCCGGGGCCCCAAGGTCGTCCAGCGGAAAAATGCCCAAAAAAAGGGTGGGCTATATCCTTGGGGCGTGGGGCTGGCGAAGTTCGTCCGCCGGACTCGGAATGGCGCGAGACTTTGCGTGCCCCATCTGTGTGCCAAAAATAGGCCGCGGCCACAGCCGCGCCCAAACACGAGCACCCGAAGTCCGGGGCCCTAAGTTCGTCCAGCGGAAAAATGCCCAAAAAAAAGGTGGGCTATAGCCTTGGGGCGTGGGGCTGGCGAAGTTCGTCCGCCGGACTCGGGATGGGGCGAGACTTTGCGTGCCCCCTCCGTGTGCCAAAAATAGGCCGCGGGCACAGCCGCGCGCAAAAATGAGCGCCCGAAGTCCGGGGCCCCAAGTTCGTCCAGCGGAAAAATGCCCAAAAAAGGGTGGGCTATGGCCTTGGGGCGTGGGGCTGGCGAAGTTCGTCCGCCGGACTCGGAATGGGGCGAGACTTTGCGTTCCCCCTTCGTGTGCCAAAAATAGGCCGCGGGCACAGTCGCGCCCAAAAACGAGCGCCCGAAGTCCGGGCCCCCAAATTCGTCCAGCGCAAAAATGCCCAAAAAAGGGAGCCTTGGGGCGTGGGGCGGGCGAAGTTCGTCCGCCGGACTCGGAATAGGGCGAGACTTTGCGTGCCCCCTCCGTGTGCCAAAAATAGGCCGCGGGCACAGCCGCGCCCAAAAACGAGCGCCCGAATTCCGGGGCCCCAATTTCGTCCAGCGGAAAAATGCCCAAAAAAAGGGTGGGATATAGCCTTGGGGCGTGCGGCTGGCTAAGTTCGTCCGCCGGACTCGGAATAGGGCGACACTTTGCGTGCCCCCTCCGTGTGCCAAAAATAGGCCGCGGGCACAGACGCGCCCAAAAACGAGCAACCGAAGTCCGGGGTCCCAAAAGAAGGGTGGGCTATAGCCTTGGGGCGTCGGGCTGGCTAAGTTCGTCCGCCGGACTCGGAATGGGGCGAGACTTTCCGTGCCCTCTCCGTGTGCCAAAAATAGGCCGCGGCCACAGCCGCGCCCGAAGTCCGGGGACCCAAGTTCGTCCAGCGGAAAAATGCCCAAAAAAAAGGTGGGCTATAGCCTTGGGGCGTGGGGCTGGCGAAGTTCGTTCGGCGGACTCGGAATGGGGCGACACTTTGCGTGCCCCCTCCGTGTGCCAAAAATAGGCCGCGGGCACAGCCGCGCCCAAAAATGAGCGCCCGAAGTCCGGGGCCCCAAGTTCGTCCAGCGGAAAAATGCCCAAAAGAAGGGTGGGCTATAGCCTTGGGGCGTCGGGCTGGCGAAGTTCGTCCGCCGGACTCGGAATGGGGCGAGACTTAGCGTGCCCCTCCGTGTGCCAAAAATAGGCCGCGGGCACAGCCGCGCCCAAAAACGAGCGCCCGAAGTCCGGAGCCCCAAGTTCGTCCAGCGGAAAAATGCCCAAAAAACGGGTGGGCTATAGCCTTGGGGAGTGGGGCAGGCGAAGTTCGTCCGCCGGACTCGGAATGGGATGACACTTTGCGTGCCCCCTCCGTGTGCCAATAATAGGCCGCGTGCACAGCCTTGCCCAAAAACGAGCGCCCGAAGTCCGGGGCCCCAAGTTCGTGCAGCGGAAAAATGCCCAAAAAAGGGTGGGCTATAGCCTCGTGGCGTGGGGCTGGCGAGGTTCGTCCGCCGGACTCGGAATGGGGCGACACTTTGCGTGCCCCCTCCTTGTGTCAAAAATAGGCCGCGGGCACAGCCGCGCCCAAAAACGAGCGCCCGAATTCCGGGGCCCCAAATTCGTCCAGCGGAAAAATGCCCAAAAAAAGGGTGGGCTATAGCTTTGGGGCGTGGGGCTGGCGAAGTTCGTCCGCCGGACTCGGAATGGGGAGACACTTTGCGTGCCCCCTCCGTGTGCCAAAAATAGGCCGCGGGCACAGCCGCGCCCAAAAACGAGCGCCCGAAGTCCGGGGCCCCAAGTTCGTCCAGCGGAAAAATGCACAAAAAAGGGTGGGCTATAGCCTTGGGGCGTGGGGCTGGCGAAGTTCGTCCGCCGGACTCGGAATGGGGTGAGACTTTGCGTGCCCCCTCAGTGTGCCAAAAATAGGCCAAGGGCACTGCCGCGCCCAAAACGAGCTCCCGAAGTCCGGGGCCCCAAGTTCGTCCAGCGGAAAAATGCCCAAAAAAAGGGTGGGCTATAGCCTTGGGGCGTGGGGCTGGCGAAGTTCATCCGCCGGACTCGGAATGGGGAGACACTTTGCGTGCCCCCTCCGTGTGCCAAAAATAGGCCGCGGGCACAGCCGCGCCCAAAAACGAGCGCCCGAAGTCTGGGGCCCCAAATACAACCAGCGGAAAAATGCCCAAAAAAGGGTGGGCTATAGCCTTGGGGCGTGGGGCTGGCGAAGTTCGTCCGCCGGACTTGGAATGGGGCGAGACTTTGCGTGCCCCTCCGTGTGCCAAAAATAGGCCGCGGGCACAGCCACGCCCAAAAACGAGCGCCCGAAGTCCGGGGCCCCAAGTTCGTCCAGCGGAAAAATGCACAAAAAAAGGGTGGGCTATAGCCTTGGGGCGTGGGGCTGGCGAAGTTCGTCCGCCGGACTCGGAATGGGGTGAGACTTTGCGTGCCCCCTCCGTGTGCCAAAAATAGGCCAAGGGCACAGCAGCGCCCAAAACCAGCTCCAGAAGTCCGGGGCCCCAAGTTCGTCCAGCGGAAAAATGCCCAAAAAAGGGTGGGCTATAGCCTTGGGGCGTGGGGCTGGCGAAGTCGTCCGCCGGACTTGGAATGGGGCGAGACTTTGCGTGCCCCCTCAGTGTGCCAAAAATAGGCCAAGGGCACTGCCGCGCCCAAAACGTGCTCCCGAAGTCCGGGGCCCCAAGTTCGTCCAGCGGAAAAATGCCCAAAAAAAGGGTGGGCTATAGCCTTGGGGCGTGGGGCTGGCGAAGTTCGTCCGCCGGACTCGGATTGGGGCGACACTTTGCGTGCCCCCTCCGTGTGCCAAAAATAGGCCGCGGGCACAGCCGCGCCCAAAAACGAGCGATCGAAGTCCGGGGCCCCAAGTTCGTCCGGCGGAAAAATGCCCAAAAAAAGGGTGGGTTATAGCCTTGGGGCGTAGGGCTGGCGAAGTTCGTCCGCCGGACTCGGAATGGGGTGACACTTTCCGTGCCCCCTCCGTGTGCCAAAAATAGGCCGCGGGCACAGCCGCGCCCAAAAACGAGCGCCCGAAGTCAGGGGACCCAAGTTCGTCCAGCGGAAAAATGCCCAAAAAAGGGTGGGCTATAGCCTTGGGGCGTGGGGCTGGCGAAGTTCGTCCACCGGACTCGGAATGGGGCGACACTTTACGTGCGTCCTGCGCGTGCCAAAAATAGGCCGCGGGCACAGCCGCGCCCAAAAACGAGCGATCGAAGTCCGGGGCCCCAAGTTCGTCCGGCGGAAAAATGCCCAAAAAAAGGGTGGGTTATAGCCTTGGGGCGTAGGGCTGGCGAAGTTCGTCCGCCGGACTCGGAATGGGGTGACACTTTCCGTGCCCCCTCCGTGTGCCAAAAATAGGCCGCGGGCACAGCCGCGCCCAAAAACGAGCGCCCGAAGTCAGGGGACCCAAGTTCGTCCAGCGGAAAAATGCCCAAAAAAGGGTGGGCTATAGCCTTGGGGCGTGGGGCTGGCGAAGTTCGTCCACCGGACTCGGAATGGGGCGACACTTTACGTGCGTCCTGCGCGTGCCAAAAATAGGCCGCGGGCACAGCTGCGCCCAAAAACGAGCGCCCGAAGTCCGGGGCCCCAGTTCGTCCAGCGGAAAAATGCCGAAAAAAGGGTGGGCTATAGCCTTGGGGCGGGGGGCTGGCGAAGTTCGTCCGCCGGACTCGGAATGGGGCAACACTTTGCGTGCCCCCTCCGTGTGCCAAAAATAGGCCGCGGGCACAGCCGCGCCCAAAAACGAGCGCCCGCAGTCCGGGGTCCGAAGTTCGTCCAGCGGAAAAATGTCCAAAAAAAGGGTGGGCTATATCCTTGGGGCTTGGGCTGGCGAAAATCGTCTGCCGGACTCGGAATGGGGCGACACTTTGCATGCCCCCTCCGTGTGCCAAAAATTGGCCGCGGGCACAGCCGCGCCCAAAAACAAGCGCCCGATGTCCGGGGCCCCAAGTTCGTCCAGCGGAAAAATGCCCAAAAAGGGTGGGCTATAGCCTTGGTGCGTGGGGCTGGCGAAGTTCGTTCGGCGGACTCGGAATGGGGCGACACTTTGCGTGCCCCCTCCGTGTGCCAAAAATAGGCCGCGGGCACAGCCGCGCCCAAAAACGAGCGCCCGAAGTCCGGGGCCCCAAGTTCGTCCAGCGGAAAAATGCCCAAAAAAGGGTGGGTAAAAGCCTTGGGGCGTGGGGCTGGCGAAGTTCGTCCGCCGGACTCGGAATGGGGCGAGACTTTGTGTGCCCCCTCCGTGTGCCAAGAATAGGCCGCGGGCACAGCCGCGCCCAAAAACGAGCGCCCGCAGTCCGGGGTCCCAAGTTCGTCCAGCGGAAAAATGTCCAAAAAAAGGGTGGGCTATAGCCTCGGGGCGTGGGGCTGGCGAAGTTTGTCTGCCGGACTCGGAATGGGGCGACACTTAGCATGCCCCCTCCGTGTGCCAAAAATTGGCCGCGGGCACAGCCGCGCCCAAAAACGAGGGGCCGAAGTCCGGGGCCCCAAGGTCGTCCAGCGGAAAAATGCCCAAAAAAAGGGTGGGCTATATCCTTGGGGCGTGGGGCTGGCGAAGTTCGTCCGCCGGACTCGGAATGGCGCGAGACTTTGCGTGCCCCATCTGTGTGCCAAAAATAGGCCGCGGCCACAGCCGCGCCCAAACACGAGCACCCGAAGTCCGGGGCCCTAAGTTCGTCCAGCGGAAAAATGCCCAAAAAAAAGGTGGGCTATAGCCTTGGGGCGTGGGGCTGGCGAAGTTCGTCCGCCGGACTCGGGATGGGGCGAGACTTTGCGTGCCCCCTCCGTGTGCCAAAAATAGGCCGCGGGCACAGCCGCGCGCAAAAATGAGCGCCCGAAGTCCGGGGCCCCAAGTTCGTCCAGCGGAAAAATGCCCAAAAAAGGGTGGGCTATGGCCTTGGGGCGTGGGGCTGGCGAAGTTCGTCCGCCGGACTCGGAATGGGGCGAGACTTTGCGTTCCCCCTTCGTGTGCCAAAAATAGGCCGCGGGCACAGTCGCGCCCAAAAACGAGCGCCCGAAGTCCGGGCCCCCAAATTCGTCCAGCGCAAAAATGCCCAAAAAAGGGAGCCTTGGGGCGTGGGGCGGGCGAAGTTCGTCCGCCGGACTCGGAATAGGGCGAGACTTTGCGTGCCCCCTCCGTGTGCCAAAAATAGGCCGCGGGCACAGCCGCGCCCAAAAACGAGCGCCCGAATTCCGGGGCCCCAATTTCGTCCAGCGGAAAAATGCCCAAAAAAAGGGTGGGATATAGCCTTGGGGCGTGCGGCTGGCTAAGTTCGTCCGCCGGACTCGGAATAGGGCGACACTTTGCGTGCCCCCTCCGTGTGCCAAAAATAGGCCGCGGGCACAGACGCGCCCAAAAACGAGCAACCGAAGTCCGGGGTCCCAAAAGAAGGGTGGGCTATAGCCTTGGGGCGTCGGGCTGGCTAAGTTCGTCCGCCGGACTCGGAATGGGGCGAGACTTTCCGTGCCCTCTCCGTGTGCCAAAAATAGGCCGCGGCCACAGCCGCGCCCGAAGTCCGGGGACCCAAGTTCGTCCAGCGGAAAAATGCCCAAAAAAAAGGTGGGCTATAGCCTTGGGGCGTGGGGCTGGCGAAGTTCGTTCGGCGGACTCGGAATGGGGCGACACTTTGCGTGCCCCCTCCGTGTGCCAAAAATAGGCCGCGGGCACAGCCGCGCCCAAAAATGAGCGCCCGAAGTCCGGGGCCCCAAGTTCGTCCAGCGGAAAAATGCCCAAAAGAAGGGTGGGCTATAGCCTTGGGGCGTCGGGCTGGCGAAGTTCGTCCGCCGGACTCGGAATGGGGCGAGACTTAGCGTGCCCCTCCGTGTGCCAAAAATAGGCCGCGGGCACAGCCGCGCCCAAAAACGAGCGCCCGAAGTCCGGAGCCCCAAGTTCGTCCAGCGGAAAAATGCCCAAAAAACGGGTGGGCTATAGCCTTGGGGAGTGGGGCAGGCGAAGTTCGTCCGCCGGACTCGGAATGGGATGACACTTTGCGTGCCCCCTCCGTGTGCCAATAATAGG
Organism: Citrus australasica; assembly: GCA_029618585.1. Classification (NCBI taxonomy): domain Eukaryota; kingdom Viridiplantae; phylum Streptophyta; class Magnoliopsida; order Sapindales; family Rutaceae; genus Citrus; species Citrus australasica. The sequence goes on along the minus strand of JARCIV010000217.1, from coordinate 9,109 downwards.
CCGCGTGCACAGCCTTGCCCAAAAACGAGCGCCCGAAGTCCGGGGCCCCAAGTTCGTGCAGCGGAAAAATGCCCAAAAAAGGGTGGGCTATAGCCTCGTGGCGTGGGGCTGGCGAGGTTCGTCCGCCGGACTCGGAATGGGGCGACACTTTGCGTGCCCCCTCCTTGTGTCAAAAATAGGCCGCGGGCACAGCCGCGCCCAAAAACGAGCGCCCGAATTCCGGGGCCCCAAATTCGTCCAGCGGAAAAATGCCCAAAAAAAGGGTGGGCTATAGCTTTGGGGCGTGGGGCTGGCGAAGTTCGTCCGCCGGAATCGGAATGGGGCGAGACTTTGCGTGCCCCCTCCGTGTGCCAAAAATAGGCCGCGGGCACAGCCGCGCCCAAAAACGAGTGCCCGAAGTCCGGGGCCCCAAGTTCGTCCAGCGGAAAAATGCCCAAAAAAGGGTGGGCTATAGCCTTGTGGCGTGGGGCTGGCGAAGTTCGTCCGCCGGACTCGGAATGGGGCGACACATTGCGTGCCCCCTCCGTGTGCCAAAAATAGGCCGCGGGCACAGCCGCGCCCAAAAACGAGCGCCCGAAGTCCGGGGCCCCAAGTTCGTCCTGCGGAAAAATGCCCAAAAAAGGGTGGGCTATAGCCTTGTGGCGTGGGCTGGCGAAGTTCGTCCGCCGGACTCGGAATGGGACGACACATTGCGTGCCCCCTCCGTGTGCCAAAAATAGGCCGCGGGCACAGCCGCGCCCAAAAACGAGCGCCCGAAGCCCGGGGCCCCAAGTTCGTCCAGCGGAAAAATGCCCAAAAAAAGGGTGAGCTATAGCCTTGGGGCGTGGGGCTGGCGAAGTTTGTCCGCCGGACTCGGAATGGGGCGACACTTTGCGTGCCCCCTCCATGCGCCAAAAATAGGCCGCGGGCACAGCCGCGCCCAAAAACGATCGCCCGAAGTCCGGGGCCCCAAGTTCGTCCAGCGGAAAAATGCCCAAAAAAAGGGTGGGCTATCGCCTTGGGGCTCGGGGCTGGCGAAGTTCGTCTGCCGGACTCGGAATGGGCCAAAACTTTGCAAGGCCCCTCCGTGTGTTAAAAATAGGCCGCGGGCACAGCCGCGCCCAAAAACGAGCGCCCGAAGGACGGGGCCCCAAGTTCGTCCAGCGGAAAAATGCCCAAAAAACAGGTGGGCTATAGCCTTGGGGTGTCGGGCTAGCGAAGTTCGTCCGCCGGACTCGGAATGGGCCGAGACTTTGTGAGGCCCCTCCGTGTGCCAAAAATAGGCCGCGGGCACAGCCGCGCCCAAAATCGAGCGCCCGAAGGCCGGGGCCCCAAGTTCGTCCAGAGGAAAAATGCCCAAAAAAAGGGTGGGCTATAGCCTTGGGGCGTGGGGCTGGCGAAGTTCATCCGCCGGACTCGGAATGGCGCGAGACTTTGCGTGCCCCCTCCGTGTGCCAAAAATAGGCCGCGGGCACAGCCGCGCCCAAAAACGAGCGCCCGAAAGTCAAAATGGGACGAGACTTAGCTGCGAAGTAAAGTCCAAAAGGGGTGGGCTATAGCCTTGGGGCGTGGAGCTGGCGAAGTTCGTCCGCCAGACTCGGAATGGGCCAAGACGTTGTGAGGCCCCTCCGTGTGCCAAAAATAGGCCGCGGGCACAGCCGCGCCCAAAAACGAGCGACCGAAGTCCGGGGCCCCAAGTTCGTCCAGCGGAAAATGCCCAAAAAAAGGGTGGGCTATAGCCTTGGGGCGTGGGGCTGGCGAAGTTCGTCCGCCGGACTCGGAAAGGGGCAAGACTTTGCGTGCCCCCTCCGTGTACCAAAAATAGACCGCGGGCACAGCCGCGCCCAAAAACGAACGCCCGAAAGTCAAAATGGGACGAGACTTAGCTGCGAAGTAAAGTCCAAAAGGGGTGGGCTATAGCCTTGGGGCGTGGGGCTGGCGAAGTTCGTCCGCCGGACTCGGAATGGGCAAAGACGTTGCGAGGCCCCTCCGTGTGCCAAAAATAGGCCACGGGCACAGCCGCGCCCAAAAACGAGCGACCGAAGGCCGGGGCCCCAAGTTCGTCCAGCGGAAAAATGCCCTAAAAACGGGTGGGCTATCGCCTTGGGGCGTGGGGCTGGCGAAGTTCGTCTGCCGGACTCGGAATGGGCCAAAACTTTGCGAGGCCCCTCCGTGTGCCAAAAATAGGCTGCGGGCAAAGCCGCGCCCAAAAACGAGCGCCCGAAGTCCGGGGCCCCAAGTTCGTCCAGCGGAAAAATGCCCAAAAAAGGGTGGGCTATAGCCTTGGGGCGTGGGGCTGGCGAAGTTCGTCCGCCGGACTCGGAATGGAGCGACACTTTGCGTGCCCCCTCCGTGTGCCAAAAATAGGCCGCGGGCACAGCCGCGCCCAAAAACGAGCGCCCGAAAGTCAAAATGGGACGAGACTTAGCTGCGAAGTAAAGTCCAAAAGGGGTGGGCTATAGCCTTGGGGCGTGGAGCTGGCGAAGTTCGTCCGCCAGACTCGGAATGGGCCAAGACGTTGCGAGGCCCCTCCGTGTGCCAAAAATAGGCCGCGGGCACAGCCGCGCCCAAAAACGAGCGACCGAAGTCCGGGGCCCCAAGTTCGTCCAGCGGAAAAATGCCCAAAAAAGGGTGGGCTATAGCCTTGGGGCGTGGGGCTGGCGAAGTTCGTCCGCCGGACTCGGAATGGGGCGACACTTTGCGTGCCCCCTCCGTGTGCCAAAAATAGGCCGCGGGCACAGCCGCGCCCAAAAACGAGCGCGCGAAAGTCAAAATGGGACGAGACTTAGCTGCGAAGTAAAGTCCAAAAGGGGTGGGCTATAGCCTTGGGGCGTGGGGCTGGCGAAGTTCGTCCGCCGGACTCGGAATGGGGCGACACTTTGCGTGCCCCCTCCGTGTGCCAAAAATAGGCCGGGGGACAGCCGCGCCCAAAAACGAGCCCGCGAAAGTCAAAATGGGACGAGACTTAGCTGCGAAGTAAAGTCCAAAAGGGGTGGGCTATAGCCTTGGGGCGTGGGGCTGGCGAAGTTCGTCCGCCGGGCTCGGAATGGGCAAAGACGTTACGAGGCCCCTCCGTGTGCCAAAAATAGGCCGCGGGCACAGCCGCGCCCAAAAACGAGCGCCGAAGTCCGGGGCCCCAAGTCCGTCCACCGGAAAAATGCCCAAAAAAAGGGTGGGCTATAGCCTTGGGGCGTGGGGCCGGCAAAGTTCGTACGCCGGACTCGGAATGGGGCGACACTTTGCGTTCCCCGTCCGTGTACCAAAAATATGCCGCGGGCACAGCCGCGCCCATAAACGAGCACCCGAAGTCCGGGGCCCCAAGTGCGTCCAGCGGAAAAATGCCCAAAAAAAGGGTGGGCTATAGCCTTGGGGCGTGGGGATGGCGAAGTTCGTCCGCCGGACTCGGAATGGGGCGACACTTTGCGTGCCCCCTCCGTGTGCCAAAAATAGGCCGCGGGCACAGCCGCGCCCAAAAACGAGCGCCCGAAGCCCGGGGCCCCAAGTTCGTCCAGCGGAAAAATGCCCAAAAAAAGGGTGGGCTATAGCCTTGGGGCGTGGGGCTGGCGAAGTTCGTACGCCGGACTCGGAATGGGGCGAGACTTTGCGTGCCCCCTCCGTGTGCCAAAAATAGGCCGTGGGCACAGCCGCGCCCAAAAACGAGGGCCCGAAGGCCGGGGCCCCAAGTTCGTCCAGCGGAAAAATGCCCAAAAAAAGGGTGGGCTATAGCCTTGGGGCGTGGGGCTGGCGAAGTTCGTCCGCCGGACTCGGAAAGGGGCGACACTTTGCGTGCCCCCTCCGTGTGCCAAAAATAGGCCGCGGGCACAGCCGCGCCCAAAAACGAGCGCCCGAAGTCCGGGGCCCCAACTTCGTCCAGCAGAAAAATGCACAAAAAAAGGGTTGGCTATAGCCTTGGGGCGTGGGGCTGGCGAAGTTCGTCCGCCGGACTCGGAATGGGGCGACACTTTGCGTGACCCCTCCGTGTGCCAAAAATAGGCCGCGGGCACAGCCGCACCCAAAAAGGAGCGCCCGAAGTCCGGGGCCCCAAGTTCGTCCAGCGGAAAAATGCCCAAAAAAAGGGTGGGCTATAGCCTTGGGGCGTGGGGCTGGCGAAGTTCGTACGCCGGACTCGGAATGGGGCGAGACTTTGCGTGCCCCCTCCGTGTGCCAAAATTAGGCCGCGGGCACAGCCGCGCCCAAAAACGAGGGCCCGAAGGCCGGGGCCCCAAGTTCGTCCAGCGGAAAAATGCCCAAAAAAAGGGTGGGCTATAGCCTTGGGGCGTGGGGCTGGCGAAGTTCGTCCGCCGGACTCGGAAAGGGGCGACACTTTGCGTGCCCCCTCCGTGTGCCAAAAATAGGCCGCGGGCACAGCCGCGCCCAAAAACGAGCGCCCGAAGTCCGGGGCCCCAACTTCGTCCAGCAGAAAAATGCACAAAAAAAGGGTTGGCTATAGCCTTGGGGCGTGGGGCTGGCGAAGTTCGTCCGCCGGACTCGGAATGGGGCGACACTTTGCGTGACCCCTCCGTGTGCCAAAAATAGGCCGCGGGCACAGCCGCACCCAAAAAGGAGCGCCCGAAGTCCGGGGCCCCAAGTTCGTCCAGCGGAAAAATGTCCAAAAAAAGGGTGGGCTATAGCCTTGGGGCGTGGGGCTGGCGAAGTACGTCCGCCGGGCACGGAATGGGGCGACACTTTGCGTGCCCTTCCGTGTCCCAAAAATAGGCCGCGGGCACAGCCGCGCCCAAAAACGAGCGCCCGAAGTCCGGGGCCCCAAGTTCGTCCAGCGGAAAAATGCCCAAAAAAAGGATGGGCTATAGCCTTGGGGCGTGGGGCTGGCGAAGTTCGTACGCCGGACTCGGAATGGGGCGAGACTTTGCGTGCCCCCTCCGTGTGCCAAAAATAGGCCGCGGGCACAGCCGCGCCCAAAACCGAGCGCCCGAAGTCCGGGGCCCCAAGTTCGTCCAGCGGAAAAATGCCCAAAAAAGGGTGGGCTATAGCCTTGTGGCGTGGGGCTAGCGAAGTTCGTCTGCCAGACTCGAAATGGTGCGACACTTTGCGTGCCCCCTCCGTGTGCCAAAAATAGGCCGCGGGCACAGCCGCGCCCAAAAACGAGCGCCCGAAAGTCAAAATGGGACGAGACTTAGCTGCGAAGTAAAGTCCAAAAGGAGTGGGCTATAGCCTTGGGGCGTGGGGCTGGCGAAGTTCGTCCGCCGGACTCGGAATGGGGCGACACTTTGCGTGACCCCTCCGTGTGCCAAAAATAGGCCTCGGGCACAGCCGCGCCCAAAAAGGAGCGCCCGAAGTCCGGGGCCCCAAGTTCGTCCAGCGGAAAAATGCCCAAAAAAAGGGTGGGCTATAGCCTTGGGGCGTGGGGCTGGCGAAGTTCGTACGCCGGACTCGGAATGGGGCGAGACTTTGAGTGCCCCCTCCGTGTGGTAAAAATAGGCCGCGGGCACAGCCGCGCCCATAAACGAGCGCCCGAAGTCCGGGGCCCCAAGTTCGTCCAGCGGAAAAATGCCCAAAAAAAGGGTGGGCTATAGCCTTGGGGCGTGGGGCTGGCGAAGTTCGTCCGCCGGGCACGGAATGGGGCGACACTTTGCGTGCCCTTCCGTGTCCCAAAAATAGGCCGCGAGCACAGCCGCGCCCAAAAACGAGCGCCCGAAGTCCGGGGCCCCAAGTTCGTCCAGCGGAAAAATGCCCAAAAAAGGGTGGGCTATAGCCTTGTGGCGTGGGGCTGGCGAAGTTCGTCCGCCGGACTCGGAATGGGGCGACACTTTGCGTGCCCCCTCCATGTGCCAAAAATAGGCCGCGGGCACAGCCGCGCCCGAAGTCCGGGGCCCCAAGTTCGTCCAGTGGAAAAATGCCCAAAAAAAGGGTGGGCTATAGCCTTGGGGCGTGGGGCTGGCGAAGTTCGTACGCCGGACTCGGAATGGGGCGAGACTTTGCGTGCCCCCTCCGTGTGCCAAAAATAGGCCGCGGGCACAGCCGCGCCCAAAAACGAGCGCCCGAAGTCCGGGGCCCCAAGTTCGTCCATCGGAAAAATGCCCAAAAAAAGGATGGGCTATAGCCTTGGGGCGTGGGGCTGGCGAAGTTCGTACGCCGGACTCGGAATGGGGCGAGACTTTGCGTGCCCCCTCCGTGTGCCAAAAATAGGCCGCGGGCACAGCCGCGCCCAAAACCGAGCGCCCGAAGTCCGGGGCCCCAAGTTCGTCCAGCGGAAAAATGCCCAAAAAAGGGTGGGCTATAGCCTTGTGGCGTGGGGCTAGCGAAGTTCGTCTGCCAGACTCGAAATGGTGCGACACTTTGCGTGCCCCCTCCGTGTGCCAAAAATAGGCCGCGGGCACAGCCGCGCCCAAAAACGAGCGCCCGAAGTCCGGGGCCCCAAGTTCGTCCAGCGGAATAATGCCCAAAAAAGGGTGGGCTATAGCCTTGCGGCGTGGGGCTGGTGAAGTTCGTCCGCCGGACTCGGAAAGGGGCGACACTTTGCGTGCCCCGTCCGTGTGCCAAAAATAGGCCGCGGGCAAAGCCGCGCCCAAAAACGAGCGCCCGAAGTCCGGGGCCCCAAGTTCGTCCAGCGGAAAAATGCACAAAAAAGGGTGGGCTATAGCCTTGGGGCGTGGGGCTGGCGAAGTTAGTCCGCCGGACTCGGAATGCGGCGACACTTTGTGTGCCCCCTCCGTGTGCCAAAAATAGGCCGCGGGCACAGCCGCGCCCAAAAACGAGCGCCCGAAAGTCAAAATGGGACGAGACTTAGCTGCGCAGTAAAGTCCAAAAGGGGTGGGCTATAGCCTTGGGGCGTGGGGCTGGCGAAGTTCGTCTGCCGGACTCGGAATGGGGCGACACTTTGCGTGACCCCTCCGTGTGCCAAAAATAGGCCGCGGGCACAGCCGCGCCCAAAAAGGAGCGCCCGAAGTCCGGGGTCCCAAGTTCGTCCAGCGGAAAAATGCCCAAAAAAAGGGTGGGCTATAGCCTTGGGGCGTGGGGCTGGCGAAGTTCGTACGCCGGACTCGGAATGGGGCGAGACTTTGCGTGCCCCCTCCGTGTGGTAAAAATAGGCCGCGGGCACAGCCGCGCCCATAAACGAGCGCCCGAAGTCCGGGGCCCCAAGTTCGTCCAGCGGAAAAATGCCCAAAAAAAGGGTGGGCTATAGCCTTGGGGCGTGGGGCTGGCGAAGTACGTCCGCCGGGCACGGAATGGGGCGACACTTTGCGTGCCCTTCCGTGTCCCAAAAATAGGCCGCGGGCACAGCCGCGCCCAAAAACGAGCGCCCGAAGTCCGGGGCCCCAAGTTCGTCCAGCGGAAAAATGCCCAAAAAAAGGATGGGCTATAGCCTTGGGGCGTGGGGCTGGCGAAGTTCGTACGCCGGACTCGGAATGGGGGAGACTTTGCGTACCCCCTCCGTGTGCCGAAAATAGGCCGCGGGCACAGCCGCGCCCAAAACCGAGCGCCCGAAGTCCGGGGCCCCAAGTTCGTCCAGCGGAAAAATGCCCAAAAAAGGGTGGGCTATAGCCTTGTGGCGTGGGGCTAGCGAAGTTCGTCTGCCAGACTCGAAATGGTGCGACACTTTGGGTGCCCCCTCCGTGTGCCAAAAATAGGCCGCGGGCACAGCCGCGCCCAAAAACGAGCGCCCGAAGTCCGGGGCCCCAAGTTCGTCCAGCGGAAAAATGCCCAAAAAAGGGTGGGCTATAGCCTTGCGGCGTGGGGCTGGTGAAGTTCGTCCGCCGGACTCGGAAAGGGGCGACACTTTGCGTGCCCGTCCGTGTGCCAAAAATAGGCCGCGGGCAAAGCCGCGCCCAAAAACGAGCGCCCGAAGTCCGGGGCCCCAAGTTCGTCCAGCGGAAAAATGCAAAAAAAAGGGTGGGCTATAGCCTTAGGGCGTGGGGCTGGCGAAGTTAGTCCGCCGGACTCGGAATGCGGCGACACTTTGTGTGCCCCCTCCGTGTGCCAAAAATAGGCCGCGGGCACAGCCGCGCCCAAAAACGAGCGCCCGAAAGTCAAAATGGGACGAGACTTAGCTGCGAAGTAAAGTCCAAAAGGGGTGGGCTATAGCCTTGGGGCGTGGGGCTGGCGAAGTTCGTCCGCCGGACTCGGAATGGGGCGACACTTTGCGTGACCCCTCCGTGTGCCAAAAATAGGCCTCGGGCACAGCCGCGCCCAAAAAGGAGCGCCCGAAGTCCGGGGCCCCAAGTTCGTCCAGCGGAAAAATGCCCAAAAAAAGGGTGGGCTATAGCCTTGGGGCGTGGGGCTGGCGAAGTTCGTACGCCGGACTTGGAATGGGGCGAGACTTTGCGTGCCCCCTCCGTGTGGTAAAAATAGGCCGCGGGCACAGCCGCGCCCAAAAACGAGCGCCCGAAAGTCAAAATGGGACGAGACTTAGCTGCGAAGTAAAGTCCAAAAGGGGTGGGCTATAGCCTTGGGGCGTGGGGCTGGCGACGTTCGTCCGCCGGACTCGGAATGGGGCGACACTTTGCGTGCCCCCTCCGTGTGCCAAAAATAGGCCGCAGGCACAGCCGCTCCCATAAACGAGCGCCCGAAGTCCGGGGCCCCAAGTTCGTCCAGCGGAAAAATGCCCAAAAAAAGGGTGGGCTATAGCCTTGGGGCGTGGGGCTGGCGAAGTTCGTCCGCCGGGCACGGAATGGGGCGACACTTTGCGTGCCCTTCCGTGTCCCAAAAATAGGCCGCGAGCACAGCTGCGCCCAAAAACGAGCGCCCGAAGTCCGGGGCCCCAAGTTCGTCCAGCGGAAAAATGCCCAAAAAAGGGTGGGCTATAGCCTTGTGGCGTGGGGCTGGCGAAGTTCGTCCGCCGGACTCGGAATGGGGCGACACTTTGCGTGCCCCCTCCATGTGCCAAAAATAGGCCGCGGGCACAGCCGCGCCCGAAGTCCGGGGCCCCAAGTTCGTCCAGTGGAAAAATGCCCAAAAAAAGGGTGGGCTATAGCCTTGGGGCGTGGGGCTGGCGAAGTTCGTACGCCGGACTCGGAATGGGGCGAGACTTTGCGTGCCCCCTCCGTGTGCCAAAAATAGGCCGCGGGCACAGCCGCGCCCAAAAACGAGCGCCCGAAGTCCGGGGCCCCAAGTTCGTCCAGCGGAAAAATGCCCAAAAAAGGGTGGGCTATAGCCTTGTGGCGTGGGGCTG